>JANHAO010029642.1:0-10362 GCA_026873985.1 Saraca asoca | reverse complement strand
TTGGTCAAAGCATAACCTTCCATGTAAAAGACATCCCTCAATCTTAAGTCAAAGGATTAGTCATGCGATCACCACTGGAGATTAATCATTGATGTAGCTCCATATAGTATCTCTAAGCGGGTTAGACAAGATCACGATTATCAGTTATGTTTCTCCAAACTAACTTGGTCGTGTCCACGTGTGTGTTCAGATGTAACTCACTTACATCTCAGCCTGTGAGGTCAAGTGCTTATCACATGAGAAACACCCCGGTGTCTAGTCTCAATAGATCTAATAATACCTAGTTATCAGATCTCAACTAATGTCATTTTAGTGCAGATGTTTATATCATTAACAATCACCATCACAATCCCATTACCCCTTATAGGATTGATTGAATGAGTTAACTTTTCACCATGGACTTCATTTTAAGTATGCAATGCATGTTGAATGCAATATAAGATGGATATACAACCTTTAATATCCAAATCCACAGAATGTATAGTTATAGATGCAATAAGGTCCAATCAAATTGGCTTAGAGCACCTATCTCAGACTAACAATTATGTAATCCTTATCAAGTCATGATACTTATCGCTATAAATTTACATTCAAACTGTAATCCTCAACTATTTTAAAGGGGAAGAAATCATTGTATATGACAAGATCAATCATCAAATACAAAAATACTCAGCAAAGAGTAAAAGTCATGGATGTAGGGGTCAAACTGACTTTAGCCAAATCACATTAAAAACTTCTGGTGTCTCTCTATTGTTTCTCTTTCTTTCTTTCTTTTTTCACATTCAATCTGCAGTTTAGGGTTCTGAACTTAGATTGATCGGATTCGACTGTCGACATTTTAGCGTTAGAAGGAAGTCCCCAAATTGCATTCCCCTTAACTTTTTTGAATGGCTAGAAGAAGAATCGCCAAGAGTTCAGATGTTGTAATTGACCAACTTGATGGTCATATAAAATAATAGAGGGATCCAATCTTTCTCATGATAAGGACTTTCGTCATCCCCACCATAGGTGTTGTCACCAACATCCCCCAACAGCCTCACACCAACTTGATATTATAGATAGAACACAAGCATGGCATCAGTGACATGGGGCAATAGAAAAAAGAATATGAAAATTGGCTGAAGCAGTTAGGGCATTGACTCAGGAACAAACCCAGTGCTCACAAGAGCATAATGGAGGCGTTGTGTAGGAAAAAGCTCTCCAATGAACACGGGAAGGAGCTTGGAAAGAAAGACTAACTAGAGAAGTACTTTAGCATACCTATTCAGCTCGCTCTA
The DNA here is from genome assembly GCA_026873985.1 of Saraca asoca. Lineage (NCBI taxonomy): Eukaryota > Viridiplantae > Streptophyta > Magnoliopsida > Fabales > Fabaceae > Saraca > Saraca asoca. Next base: position 9,085 of record JANHAO010029642.1, on the reverse strand, counting down.
CTAACTCACAACCATAGTCGATGGTCTATCAAGCTTATGAGGAGAATGAAGGGGATTATCAATGACGTAGGGCTTTGTGACAAGCTAAACACTCAAACAGGACTAATCAAAGATATCTCTCAGATCAAAGCCCACCAAGTTATAAGCAAAGGAAACACAAGACCTTAGATCAACACTCCTATGACAAAAAGAGGAGCCGGCCATCTTCCAGCCGACAGTCTGAGGCTCAGAACCATATGATAGAGGAGCTGCTTTAGAAGGTAGAGCAGTTGGAACAACGCCCTCAAGCTTAAGACCACTGAGATCATTACAAAGGGAGGACGCCATGCACCATGGAGATTAAGAAAAAGTCTCTCCCTCATAAGTTCAAAGTTCCCACTATCTCACTATATAATGGGGATAGCGACCCATACGACCACTTGGATGCATTTAACGTATAGATGGATCTTCAGACGACCAACGTTCTGGTCAAGTGTCATGTCTTCCTAGCCACTCTAAAAGACATACCTCAAACATGGTTCAGGAATCTCAAAGCTCACAACATTGACAGTTGGGAAGAATGCCAAAAGAGATTCATCAATCAATATAGGACACAGAGAAAGCAGCTCGCACCACCCTACCATCTCATGACAGTCTTTCAATGAAAGAATGAATCATTAAAAGACTACATTACTTAGTTCAGATATGAGGTCAGTCATGTAGGAAATCCCTCATATGAAAGCATTTCAATAGTGATCTCAGTGGGACTCTATGAAGATGGGAAGCTATATAAGAGCATAAACAAGTCTCTAGTAAGGGACCTGGGTGAATTCTATGAATGAGCTACCAAAAAGATTAGGTGGAGGGAAACCTTTGGCCCTAAAAAGTCCAAGAACGAGGCTAATAACCCAAATTAGAGTAAAAAGATGAATAATACTGGGAACAGCAAGGAGAGTCAAGATAATAACCCTGAAAATCTGGTCATAAAAAAGGCCAAGAACTAGCGATCTTAGTGTAAAGGTCACCATGACAGCTACAACATCTTATCAGATACTCAAGAAAGGATCTTTGTGACAGAAAAGGATAGGGAGCATTTCGGGAAACCTAAACCTATAAGGACTCCAGACCAGTTCAGATATAAGAACAAGTATTATGCTTATTATGACAAAATCGAGCACAACATTTTGGAATGCAAGACACTTAAGGATGCAATTGAGGACCTAATCAAGAGAGGTCATTTAAGGGATTATGTGGTGTGACCTGTGGAACAATGACCAACATAACAACAGCACCAACAGATTCTTGAGCAAGAGGAGGCACCCACGATAAGAACTATATTTACCATTCATAGTGGGCCTAACATTGCAGGTATTTCAAATAGGTTGCATGAACGTTACGTGTGAGGAGCAAATCATGTCCTGTTTATAAGACATAGTAAATCTGAAGGTCCCACCAAGAAAGCAAGGATGACCTTAACAGCATCACCTTCACAGCTGAAAATGCATGAGGCATACAGTCCCCCCATAACAATGCACTAGTTATCCAAGCTAGAATTGGTAACATCGAGGTACAAAGAATTATGATCGATACAGGTAGCTTGGTGAACATCATGTACAAAAAATGTTTTGAACAAATGGAACTAAGCATAGATCAACTGAAGCCTTCCCTGGGGCCCTTTTATGGCTTTACAGGAGATACAATGCTACTAGTGGGGTAAATCTAGCTTCTCATTAACCTTGGAGATTTGGGTCGCTAGGCAACCATCTTAGCAGACTTTCTGATCATCGACTGTCCCTCAGCATATAATGTGGTGCTAGGGCAACCTACGATCAATGACCTAGATATGGTCACATCTACAAGGACACTTACCATTAGATTCTCAACCCCCAATGGAATTGGATGCGTGCAAAGTGATCAATATATAGCCTGACACTACTACAAAGATGAAGTTAAACTAGGGATAAGAAGAAAGAAGATTAATGTGATTTCTAGTGGAGAGTCATGAGATGCTGAACATCTTCACCCATATGATTAGTGAATTTGAATATTGCTTATCTAATCTTGTAACATTATTTTGAAATTGATAAGACTGTCAATGTTTTTAAATTTTTATGACCGTTTCCTAATTTCTGGATAAATTTTCAATAGAATATTATACCGAAAGCGAGCTATCACCTTTCTAATCTGGAAGCGAACACTTGTCCCTCTGATCTGGAAAAGGCATTTAACTTGATGAAGTTACAAAAACTTGGCACCACATGCGACCTACTATTTGGCACCGCATGTGTCCTACTACTTGGCACCATATGCAACCAACTATTTGGCATTGCATACGACCTACTACTTGGCACCATATGCTATTAACTATTTGGCACCGTAAGCTACCAACTATTCGACATCATATGCTACCAACTATTTAGCACTGCATACGACCTACTACTTGGCACCGCATGTGACTAACTATTTGGCACCGCATATGACTTACTACTTGGCACCATATGTGACCAACTATTTGGCACTGCATATGACCTACTACTTGGCACTGTATGCGACTAACTATTCGGCACCACATGCGACCAACTATTTGGCACCATATACGACCTACTACTTGGCACTGCATGTGACCTACTATTTGGCACCACATGCAACTTACTACTTAGCATTGTATATAACCAAATATTTGACACCGCATATGACCTACTACTTGGCACCATATGCGACCTACTATTCGGCACCGCATGCACCTACTACTTGGCACTATATGCGACTAACTATTTGGCACCACATATGACCTACTATTTGGCACCGCATGCAACCTACTACTTGGCACCATATGTGACCAACTATTTGGCACTACATGCGACATACTATTTGGCACTGTATGCAACCTACTACTTGGTATCGCGTACGACTTACTATTCAGCACCGCATTCATAAAGACCTAGTTAGACATTCATCTTAACAATGACAAAGTTATTGGTTTGCTAAAAGAGTTGGATTGACCTATTGGACATACATTTTAACTAATGTTCATTAAGTCATGGCTTGCAGGAACTTATTCATGTCAACCTACATAATATCACTTGCAACTTACCGAACATGCAACTAAGGAAACTTGAATGAATAAAGCAAGAATAGAGTACAAATATCATGAAAAAGTTCATTAAAGATTCCCCTCAATAAGGAGAAGTTACATCTGAAAGTTCAAAAATTATGCTTAAAGAATACTACAAACTATGGCCTACGTGGAAGATTGACCCTTAGAAGTTGTGCTCTGGGTAAGAAGGCCTATATCTGGGGCGAGCAGGTCATCCATCATCTGATCACTAGCAATTTTCATGACTTGCAAACTGCTTTCTCTTTAGATTAGGTCCTAAGTCGGAGAAGCTCCACCTGGTAATTGTGAACCCCTATCAAGAGAAATTGCCTTCACATCCTCCTTGAGGCCCTCAATGAACTCAAGGACATTCCCATCAGAAAGGAAAAATCCATCTCTGGATGCTCCTCCCACAAGGTGAACAAGAAGCCAACGATAGCCTCAGATGCTGCCTCTTTTTTAGTTCTCCTAATCAACACAGTAGTTTCTGCCTTAGCTCATGCAACCTTCTCTTTTTCCAACACAAGTTCATCCCTAGCTGCCTCATATTTCCTCTCGGCAGCCTCAACCCATTACACAGTTGCATCCAGTTCACCCTTTACTCTCGTCAGCTCATCAACTACTTTATTGAAACTGGATGTGATAACTTCACAATTTGCCATCTTCTGAGACAAGGCTTCATCGACTTTTTCTTTAGCTACTTCGGCATCTCTAGCTCTTTCCTTCAGTTTTAGTGCCTCAACAGTCACAATAGCTAGGTCAATCCTAAGATTTTTCTTCTGCTCATCCCAAGCTCGAAGCATTTTCTTCAACTTTATTGCTGACAGCAAGCCCTAAAAAATCAAATGATTGAGTCAGAATCACAAAGAGATAAAAGAACCAAGTTGAAAGGACTTTACTTACCAGCAAGATGTGACGAGCTACATAGCTCATCAATCCTTCCCCTGAGGATTTCTTTGACTCTAGTACTTTAGCCTTATTGCGAGGCCCCAAGATCAACTCAACGTTCTCCAGGAGGAAGTCAAAATACTTCCCCCATCTTTGGGCCAAGATTGGAAGGTCACTCCTCAGCCTTAACCTCAAGTATCACCTCCTCTACAGTGATAACAACCCTCTTTCCCTTTTCTACTCTTTATTTTTTGGTAGGGGGAACAAATGGATATACGACTTCTTCAACGACCTCACCACCTCAAGATGCAAGGTGGGAGCCAACATCTACGGGGATACTACTACCATGGATGGAGAAGATTGATTTACAGTAGCAGGAGCTGATGAAGTCATAGTAGTGATAGATCGAGTGGAGTGACAAGTTCGTGGCATTCGGAGGTTGAGTCTTAACATGTTTTCATATTCTTCAAAATTTGTTAGACCAACCTCCCTAGTTCCGTGAGCTTTGAGGTCTTTGGTGATCTCGACATTTAAAGTTAGAGCAAGCTTATGTGAACACAAAAGATCCTCATTGAATTCAAGATCGTTCTTCAGATTGTCTACAGCAATGAACTGGCCCAACACCTTAACCTCCTCAGCCTCTAATGTTGGTTTCTCATTCCCAACTCCGTCTGCAAAATGAAATAAAATGTCAAAATCAGGGAATAAAATATGAATTCATACAAGCTCGCACATCCTCAGCTCACTAACTAGGAGTTAGAACGAAACCAAAACTACAAAGATGATGCAGGGATGGGCAAGAAACATAAAACCAATGGATTTTATAATTCTCCACATTAGACTTGCCCTTAGCATCACCTTGTGGCAAGATCCTCTTGTACTTGGCCTACTGAGCCATAAGGTAGTAAATCCCATCATGCTGCCCTACATTTTTTATGCTAAATAAATAGCAAAGAACCTTGATCGAAGGAAAAGGAAGATTATTCCTGAGGTACAAAAGAGCAAGGGAGGTGAGCTAAGAATACGAGTTTGGTGTATGCTAAAAGGGGCAGAGTTTCAACTTATTCAATAGTTCTACAAGGTAGGGATGGACTAGGAACCTAAGCCCAGTAGCAAGATGGTGGAAGCTAATAGTGACAAATCCTGGAGGGGGATAAGCCTCGTGATCATCAGAAGAAGGAGCCATAATGCAACAGCCCATAGGCAAACGATATGTCTCAACTATGTACCTAAGCTCATCAAGCTTAATGATCAAAGGATGGAGCTTGAACACTGTGCGGTCTAGGAACCCCTCACTCTCAGTGACCTATTGACCCTCAGTAGGATCAAGATGAGTAGTAAACCTTTTGGTAACTTCACCACTCCCAGAGGTCACTTCATCTATAAAACGCATCAGCTCCCCATTTCAAGATAGAGAATCAAAATCTTCAGCACTTCCTATCTGATGACCTCAACATCTATGACCTGCCATCTACATAAGAAGGAATGATCAGGTTACTAAAAGTAGACCATACCTAAAGGCTAAAAGCTAACAGGGAAACATCCTATGCAGTAGGTCAGACACACCACATATCACCACATCTAAAACCTAAACTACTGAAAATATGGGAGGCTCAACCAATAAACCTATCAGGTTGCTAAAACCAAGGAGATAGGAAAAGGCTAAACTTAATAATTTATGACCTCAAGACCTACAAGTATTTTATCAGACAGATGGCATGCAAGTTTTACAAACAATGATAAGCACGTAAATAAACACACTACAAAACTAATTAGTAGGAAAAAAATTTCCTAACGACTAATGAGCACACATTACCAAACCAAGCCACTAAATATCAGAAACCCGCAAAGTGAAACATTCACAAAAAGTAGAAGGTTAGAACCAAGACTACGTTCAGAAGACTTACTGAATCAATAGAGTGAGATAGATCCAAAAAAGAGAATCCAAAAGAAAGTATGACAAGCATGATCGATCTCCAGTAGATCGAACCCAAAGGTTGCTATTGCAGACCTGGTGAAGCATAAAGGGTGAAGAATAGCGATGACTGGATGAAAGCTTGAAAAGAAAGCAAGAAACTAAAGCACAATTTTTCAAAAAACATCAAGTGAGAGGGAAAGAAAAGTTTTTCTCATCATATATAACTTGATTAGCCTCATCATTAGATTAGGAGACTGATCAACTACCCTTATCTAATGGTCCAGCAAAAAGCAAGGCTCTATCATTGCCGCATTGATGGCTATGAAAAAATGTGCACATTAAATGTGGAAATGATGACATGGGTAAGCAAAAATGAAACAAAAGGATAAGAGACCAAACTATGACATAGCAAGATCACTATTAATAGGTTTTACTAACAAACTACAGCTCTTAGTCTGTAGATCACACTGAAAGATAAGGGCTAATGTTGTGGGTATTTTTGGAATCACATATATGGGCTAGTAAAAGTGCAATGGACAGACTCAACTAATAAGGGCCTAACTGACCCAGGATTGAGATCATTGGATCAGGACATCAAGTCTCTAAATATGAGTTAAGGTTGCTGGTTAATAACGATCAAAGCAGCCACCTCAGGTTGTTGAGAATAAGGCTTAGCTCATAGATCAGAGCACACATCCACAACCAACAATCCAAGGAAATCTATTCAGTTTTCTATTTTAATGAGAGTCTATTATAACCATCAACCCTTATCTATTATGTAATCCTAATCAAGTTATGACACTTATCGCTATAGATTTACAATCAAATTATAACCCCCCCAATCATTATAAAAGGGGATGAAATCATTGTACATGACATGATCAATCATCAGAAACAAAAACACTCAACAATGAGTAATAAAAGCTATGGATGTAGGGGTTAAACTGAATTTAGCTGAACCACATTAAAAACTTCTGGTGTTTCTTTATTCTTCCTCTCTCTCTCTCTCTCTCTCTCTCTCTCTTTCTCGTTCTTTCTCTCTTTTCACATTCAATTTGCAGCTTGGGGTTCTGAACTTAGGTTGATTAGATTCGACCGTCAATAGATTGGAAATTGAAATGTTACTCTAAAGGTGATTTGAAAAGTATCATTTTGGTTAAAGAAAGTGGATAGCATTAGATTTTTATGTCAAAGATGAAGCAAAAGTTTATTTTTTATGTAACAATTTGAATATAAATGGATTATGGGGAGTTTTCCTTAGAAAACTTCAAGTGTTTACACTTGGATACTACCACCATAGTTACTAAGGGAGGCATATGATAGGAATTTTTGTTTGGAGAGACAAAGGGGGAGATGATGAGGAATAAAGTAGAGACAGGTATATGTGATATGTGATATGGTATTTGACACAAAGTCATGGTTTTGATGTTGACCTTACAAAGGAATTTGACCCTGTGTACGTTTATTTGACTAAATCAGGAATTTAACCCTGTTCACACATTTAATATTTGTTTGGTTATTTGTGAGAAAAGTCCAACTGGATCCTACATGTCTTCTATCATATGATATTTTTTGAATACTATGTTGATTGATTAAGTTTTCAAGTATTTTGGATTTTGTGTGAGATTATATTGTGTAGAATAAGATTGGATTTGGAAATAATTGTTTTTATTGAACAAACTTTTGAAAAGAAATTTGCACTTGAAAGTTTAAGATCTAGATTTGTTCTCACATGTTAATAAGATTTTAAAGTTGAATATTTTTTCTGTTAATGTCGAATTTTGGTATTGAGCCAAAATTCCGGCCAACGGAGGGATTCTTCGAGATCTCTGACCGTACATTAGTTCAAACACAATAAATCAGCAAAAATGCACAAAGATGGAGGGAAGAGTAGCAAAGGGACACAAGATTTTTAACATGGTTCAGCCAAATTTGGATATAACCGGACCCTACGTCCACGATAACATTTTATTCATATGGTGTTTTTTACAAAGATACAACACTTAAGTTCTCTCTTTTTTTACAGGGTTTCCTCTTCTTTCTATTTTGGTAGAGTTTCTGCCTGTATCCTGAATCATCCTCTTCTACGGAGGGCTCCTTCTTTATATTTATGGAAGAGAGGAGGTTACAATAGTAATTTCATATGTAGTAAATCTATTACATTAACATTAAATGTGTAAGGCAATATAGACAGACTAAATCTTCTTTTTCAACTACTGCAGATTGTCTTCTACAGGTGGGTCCCAAGTATCCATTGGGAGTGATATGACTTAGTCTCCTGCAATCTTTGGCTCAGCGAGCTCTCAGGTTGTTGACCGCACGTCGCACACTAAATCTTTCGGTCTAAAGGCGAGTCCCTTTTATGATAAGCTCGAGCTCATTTTATCATGCATGAGCTCGAGCTGAAGGTGTCACTTCATGATGCGAGATGAAGGCAAAGTGATCCAGATATCTTTTGGGCTAGTCCTTCTGCCACTCTCGGGCTGCTCGCAGGTCCATTCAGGTTGAGCCAATTTTCACATATAACATAAGCCCCCTAACTCTCAGCTCACTTTACGGGTTGGGAATTGAAACTCTTCAATTTCTGATCAGTCAAAGTCTTCTCCTGAGACTATCATTTTGCCTACTCTTGGCCATGTTTCTTATGGAACACGTCTGGTAGTTATTGCTGAGTCAAACTTAGCCTTTTCCGAGGTAATAAATGTTGGCAGCTGGGGAGATGGATCTGGACTCTTCGATGGAGTCGGATCTGGCTCTATATAAGGGAAAGGCAATCCCTTCTATTTTTGCACTGAGCAAACCATGGAGTTTCATGACAAACCACCACCGTTTCTGACATTCTGGCCTTCCATAGAGGCGTGTATGGTCAACTATGTAAAGAGTTTGGAAGACTTGATCTCTCCACTAATATGAAAGGATCTCATATCTCAGACTGCATCCTCTTGACTTTTCCATGAGCTAACTATTCGACCAGCCAGGCTCCTAGCACTTCCTATTTTGCTTCCTTCATAAGGAGCGGGAGGCTAGAGGAATAAGGAGCTATAGTGCTATTGTAGATTGTGCATTGGAAGAAGAAAGCTCAGGACCTCGGCAGCGCGCGGGCTCTAGTTAGCCTTCGTGGCCGATCCCTCTTCTTAGTCATAGGTTTTCCCTTTTGTATTTTGATTGGCTTGCATTCAGAGCTTTCTGATGTATATCTGCCT
>JANHAO010029641.1:0-10327 GCA_026873985.1 Saraca asoca | reverse complement strand
CAAAAATGTCAAAATCAACCTATTATTCTTCCACGTTCTATGGGAAAAAATGTACCTTATCAGATAATGAACAGCCAATTATAGCAAAAAAAAAATAAAAAATAAAAAATAAAAAATAATAAAGGCGATTCATGTATATATATTAGCATGATGCTAGCTGATGACATTTCTTTTGAAGAAACAAACATGCATCTGTGTTATAGTTGTTATATAAAGCACTTAATCTTGTATACCATATAACAAAATAGTCAAAAGGGAGATGAGGTAAAATATAGAGGACCCTAATCACATCTGGCCGATTAATTAATTAATTGGTAGGAGCAAGTATGATTAGGAGTTTAGATTTATACACGTAACCAAAGACAATAATAGAATACTTCAAACTCAAGTCAAAGTATGCATACCTAATATCATGGAATGACCATTTGTCATTAATGAATTAATATTGATAAATCTTGAGTGTCATACAAATTAATTAAAGGAGCAAGGCTAAGAGAGAGAGGGAAAAAGAGGGGCGGGGGGGGGACATGAAGGTGGAGTGTCATACAAATTAATTAAAGGTGCAAGACTACTGCTAAGGGGGACAGGAAAATTAAGAGGAGTTAAAATCAAAGTTGTCATGTCATGTGTGTGAACAAGTGCTGTGTGTCTTGAAAATTGAATGAGCCTAAGTCAATGATGCAACTTGATTGGCCATTGCAACTGCCAATTTTTTAGACAGTAGAGTTGCCGGGCTTGACAAGCCCATTGAGCAAATTCCCCTTGAAAATTCCTCTTTTAAAATCAATTTTTTAGAATTAATTTTATTTCATTTTAATAAAACTTATTTCATGTTATTAATAAATAAATTTTATTATTTAAAAATTATTTCAAAAATAATAATTTTAATTTGTAAATAAAATTTATTTAAGATATTAAAAAATATATGAAATTTAATTAAAAATAAATTTTAATAGTATTATGATAAATAAAATGTTAAAATAAGAGTGAATTATATTATATATAATGTTTTCTAGGAAAAATAAAATAAATTCTAGTAAAATGTTTAATAAATTTGATAATTTTCTGTTGACAGTAAATTTTGGTTTAATAACTCCAAAATTTACCTTAAATTTTAGTTAATCAAAACAGTTCTTAAACCCTAATATACAGATCGATTGGATAAGTGAGAGACAAAGAACTAGAGATGAAGAATAGCAAATGCCAAAAGGATTTTTTTAACACGGTTTAGTTAAAATCTATTCATTGACCCCTATATCCACGAATCATGTTATTATTGGAAAAATATTTATTGTATATAGCATTTTTACATAGATTTCTATCTAACAAGCCCTCTGACCCTCAGAACTCTCTCCTCCCTTTTACAATGAATGTTTCCATATTTTATCTCCTTTGTCTGGGCTATTATACAAAGTCCTATAAATATGTGAGCTACTACAAGTCGGCTTTTGCAGACTCTTTGTTAGTCAACCCCTACTGGCTGGCTTTTTCTTGGTTTATCCAGTCAATAAGCTTTGGCTAGTACATGTAATGGCTTCACTCTTATATGGATTGGGCCGGCTAACTGGGCCTTGTTTATTAGACTTTTACTAGTCCATTTCACATAGTATTAGAAAATACACATAATATTTCATAATGGGACAAATGTATTTAAAATATGAATTATAAATGAAATGAACTAAAATGAGACTCTTTTTAATTTAAACCCTAACATCATTTAAAAAGAAAATTTATTTATAAATGAAATAAAAATTTATTTTTAATCATTTGAGGGTTAGAGAGAATCTTATGATAGATTTAGTATGCATTGTGTAAGTCAATATTAATTACGTGCTTGAATAGTTAAATGATATAAATTTTTTGGTTAAATTTAAATGATGATCTTTGTGTTATTAAGTTTTATTATGACACTTGCATTTATATAAATATTTAATTTTGTGAGATTTCACTACAAACAATTCAAAATTTTTTACAAAAATTTCTTTCAAATATTTTAATTTCTGATAAAAAATTTCATTGATTAAATCATTGTTAAAATTTTTTTTGTCAAATTATAAGGGGACAATTTTTCATAAAATTTGTTTGAAAATCCACCCGAAATCAATTAGTAATTCTATTAAAAAATTTATCAGAAGTTTCATAGTAAAATTTGTTAGAATAATATTTTTAAAAACATTATTAATTTTATTAAAATTAATTTTCAATTCTTTCTTAAAATAATTTCATAAAAAAATAATTTTAATTAGTAATAAAAATTAATTTTAATATTTTTAATTCTAATTTCTAATAACTAATATTTATTTAATAACAAAAAATTAAACATATGACACATAAAAATAGTTATGAATATATAAAAATAATTAAATAATTCATAAATTATATTATTTAAATTAAATAATATATGAAACATATTATTCAAATAAAATATGTAAAAATAAATTATATATAAAGATTAGATAGGAAGTCATCTGTTTCCTGATCCTAGTAGCATCCTCCTATTGCTGCTAATAATCAGTGGGTCATCCATTACCTCCAATTGGTGATGGTCAATTCAACTGTAGTGGTGGCTACAATGGTGGCAAATACATGTAGGTGTAAGGTTGTTGGTAGTATGCTAGGGGTTAGGATAGCGATATGGATAAAGATAAGGTGTAGGAGGAGGCGACAAATGCTAACTCTGCTACTACTATTGCTACTAGGAGTAAATGACCCATATCTACTATTGCATCTTAGCAACAATGTAAGCTATTGCAACGTAATAGGTAACATGCTCTTCGAGTGAGATGCAGTAGCTAATACATCCATCCTTATCGTGGCATCAAACCCCTCACTTGTAGACTTGTCCATTCTTGGTTTCACCCACAGTACAAATCACAATTAGATAACCCAGCCACTTCACTAGTTGTCTCCTCAGAGCCCTCAGGTCCTCTCTGCACTTGAGTTTGCACCAAGTTCTCCTTTATTTTGTTGAAGTTCTTTCATAAATTAAAATAATTAATTATTTGATATTATAAATATAATATTTTTACTATCAAACATACAATATATTAATAACAAAAATACAAGTTAAGAGAAGCTATTTGCATAAAATTGTGTAGCTTGAGGAGAGACCTGTTGGCCGTCCCTTTGGATATGGGTGTGGAGGAACAAGATATCCACAGATGGCTTAGCCCCAATCTCAGCTATCTACACAATATAAAAAATTTCATAGACAATATAAATTATGGTATAAATGTGACTTCAACAATATAAGTGATATAAATAACATTAAGTTCATGACTAATGCTCCACTATGGGGATAGATTTGCCAATGTACAAGGAGGAACTCTACCTAGCTGCATCTGAGGCCTTGTTCATCTTATTCTACTTAGACTTAAACTTGAATTTAAGGTCATCTTAGTACTTGATAAGTTTCTCACACTTTTCATCCCCATTCTAGCCAGATTGAATGTGCCTCTTTTTTCGCATCTCATCTATGATATCGTTTTGTTTGTTGGAACCCTTGTAGTTGAAGTTTTTCCATATGTCCTTCTTATAAGAAGGGTAACACTTCCAATACTTCTACAATAAAAAAACAAGGAAAGCATAAAATAATTAGAGAATAGTTAAAAAAAGGAATTTAAATTATAAACAAAGTATGGAAACTTTACTCCAAATTCCATATATAGCATCCTGCGAGTAAGCATCAAAATACTCTTTCACATAAGCCATACACCCTCATACTTGCTCATGATGGTGTAGTGTATGATGCTTACTAGCTTATGGGTTAGGTAGAACCTGAACAAATAAAACTAAACATAGTTAAATAAGTAAAAAAATAAAGTTCATGTTAAAATGAATATCAGGCATAATCAAGAATACATATCCCATCTTGTAAGGTATAATGGTTTCCCTAGAACCAAGTAAAGGTACCCCTTTGGAGTAGAGCATGTCTGAGGACAAATGTCACAGTTGAAGATGGTGGCGTCATTTGTAATGGTGTCCTCTATGTATCTAGGGACAAGTATGACAATTGCTATGATAGCGTCCATGTCGATGCTTATGTAGGTGGCTTTATCTAGCTAGGTGTAGGTCATGGTGTAGGCATGAAAGTGTAGTTAGGAAGAATGATAGGTTGGCGACCTCTAACTAGCCATTACATGTGAATTTCTACCAAGGAAATCATGGGGTGAACTTCATCCCTAAGACTATTGTCCTCTACCTCTTCGTCCACCCTTTTGACCTGCTAGATATAAATATTCACATATAATATAATTAGAAAATAATCATATATATATGTTAAATGAATAAAGTAATTTAGCATACACATATACATATATATATACACACACACATAAATAACAAATTAACATGTTACACATTGAATGGTAGTATCATTTGTCTAATTCCTTTGATTTTCATGATGTCATCTCATATGAGGAGTTGACTTTATCGAAGCATATAACCTTTATAACATCAAGATTAGTGGTAGATAATATATTCTTTTGAAAGGAATTTCTTTGTTATTCCAGCCTATCCTTCATTCCTTACACTGAGGCAAATACAAATTTTACATTCTCTATCAAATCTAACCTCTTTGTAAAACAACATGCACCCTTTCATATAATAGTCTATTTGCTCATGTCATAATCATAATTTTTTCATCAACTTTCTCATTTCATAAAAGTTAAGAGGAGTAATATTATCAGACAAGTGAGTCTTGGTCATAAGTTGCATAATTTGATCAAAGAAATTCTGCAGTAGGTTGAAGTTAGATTTTATGCTTAGTATCCTTACTGCTAATGACAACTTGAAATGGTTAGTATAACCTGCCCATAATGGTTAATGTACAGCTTCTAGTATTTCATATAAGTTATGAGTATCCTTATTTGGAAGCTTTTCTACATTGCATTATAGGTGAGTTGCAACATCTAGCTAAGCAGCATCCAATACTATATTGTCATACCTATTACTTATATCATGCGAATCCTGTGTCACACCACCAGAGGACTCTCACTTTCTCTAGGTCTCTCTTCACCATTAGTCAACCACTAGTAATCATATTTAAATCTAAATCTATACAAATTAACCTTAATTTCATCATGAGGTAAAAAAAACATTTACATTTATGTTTGGAGCATTACACCTTATCTGATTATCACGTAAATAAATTGGCTGAGTTTTTACAAAATCTATAAATTCTTCTATCCCATTAAGAAAATCTATCTTATATCCACTATGTCTCAGAGGAAGTCTATCATACATTCACCTATGGTATTTCAAAATTTCCATATTTTATTTTTCAGAGTTTACATTGAAATATGTTAAGTCTTTATAAATGTCCTAGTTTGTATACATATTTTTCCTACTTACTAAATATTTTCAAACATGTAAAAATCATAAGAAAGTTTGTCAAAATTTCATCCTAACTCCCAAAAAAAATTTCTTAACAGAATTTCCATTACAGTAACTACATTCATATTTCCAATAATATACAATTTTAATTTCAATAGTTTCATTCACCAAATACAAAGAAACAATAGAATTAATAATTAATATATGCAAAACTCTTACTAATTTCAAAAATTTTAAAAATAAAATATATAATTTCAACTTAAAAATAGATTATAACTCAAAATTTGCATAATTTCTAAAGTAATATTAACAACATTATTAAGTATATCATCTAAATATTTAATCCTACTCAATCTAATTCAAAATATATATAATTTCTAAATATAATTTAAAATATATAATTAGTTAATCCTAATTCAATTATACGAGAAAATACTACTAATAATAAAAAATATGTAATAACCTTAGTGTATAAGCAATAAAACTAGCAACAAAAAAAAAAACTCATACATAAATTAAAGCCCAAAACTACATATATCAAAATATGAAAAGCCAATAATGAAAAACATAATAATTAAACAAAAATAATACGTAAAAATGTAAAATAAAGTAGTAAGAATAATTTAGCCAGTTTAAATTTGTGAAAAATATCTTCAAAGCATATAAATCAAGCTGAAAAAATAAAGAAGAGCTCTGGTGTGGCAAAAGAAATAGAAGAAATGGAAAATAAGCCAGATGTCACAAGTCAGCTTTGTGATCCCATTTAGTAGGCCAATATATTCAGTTTTGGATGAAACTTGGCATAAAAATCAAGCATGAAGAGAAGGGTTGTGTTGCGAATTTAGGAACAAATG
The DNA here is from genome assembly GCA_026873985.1 of Saraca asoca. Taxonomy (NCBI): domain Eukaryota; kingdom Viridiplantae; phylum Streptophyta; class Magnoliopsida; order Fabales; family Fabaceae; genus Saraca; species Saraca asoca. Next base: position 4,139 of record JANHAO010029641.1, on the reverse strand, counting down.
CATTTATAGATTATTTTTTCCATTTTTGGAGTATTTGTGTCTTTTAACTGTCAATTGTTTATCTAATATGAGTAGAAAATACTAGGTTACGATCCTTGTATTTTTATATTTGTATCCATATGAGATGGCACATTAGAATCCTTTAGAGTTAGGAGAAAAGTTCTTATGTCAATTGGAAAAAATTATGTTTACTCTTGCCATTAGGGCTTTTGCTTACAATGCTCTTTAAGAGGGCATGTTTAGTGACTAGGTAGACACTATGGCTCAGGCTACGGATTAGAATGTGGAGCATAGAGACTTCACTTACATACTCAAAACTATGTAAGGAGGCATATATTAATAAAATGGAGTTGTCCCTTTCCTTATTTTTAAAAAGTGCCTTCTAGATATGCACTAGAGACTTTTTGCATGATATGTTCTTTAACACTTGATATATGCTAATGCTTCAATTATACAATCATGTTGGCTTGCGGATATGTTGTGCATGAGATTTTAGTTGTATGGGTGACAAAATCCTCTATGCCCCTATTATCTATCTAAGTATGACTTAAATTTATTGGAAGGCTGGCATATTGGCCAATGCGCCACATGGTTTTAGCTAAAGAGCTACTAGCCCATGATAGGGAATTTTTCCATTGGAAATCCGTCATACAATAAGTTTCATTAGAAGAATTGAGAAATTGTTTTTATATAATTTGTGCCAATTTTCTGTCGAAACTTATTGTGCAACATATTTTTTTTTAAAATATTTTTTATGGATTTTTGTGGCCAATAACTAATGACTTTTTCAATTTCGATCATTTTTTCTTATAGATTTTCGATGAACAAATCTGCTAGAAATTTCTATTGGAAATCATGTGATTTTTTTGTAGTGTTTATTCATAGATATTCTATGAAAGGTTGTTGACCTAGTTTGACCCACGAAGGAGATCTTTTTAAGACTCACATTATATGTTCTTGTGGTTGTCTCATTCAAATCATAGGGATTTGTAACACATGAGGGGATGGAATTTGTATACCTTCTCACCCTATCTACTATCCATTTTTCTCTATTTCTTTCTTTCAAGAGAATCATGGAAATTATATATGTCATAAAATATGATTAGATCTATATTTTATTTGTGGTCAAATCTATCAATTCTAATCGTGATATTAGAGCCAAATCAATCACATTTTATGGTTATGTATATGTAAAAATTTTATATTAATCACATTGTATGATTATTTGTGTGTAAAATTTGATTCAATTACTCCTTTGTTACATTAATATCTAATTTGATTTTGGGTGAAAGTTATTATTTTAATATTTTTTTAGATCTTATGTTTTTTCAAATAATTTTTGGGTAATTATGAAATCTTGATCTATGGTTCTTCTTGTAAAAATCATAATGTAACATTGAATCTTCTTCTTGTTAATTGGTTTAGGAGATACACGTAGCCATCTTGGTTCCCTTTTGGGCACTATTTTTCTTGCCATTCAATGTTTCCTTTTATTTCACATGCCATGTAATTAATCAACTATTTTTTTTGCCATTATTTAACAACAAGGTTATTTATTCTTTTCTAATTATTTAAAATCATTAGCCATAAACAGAGAATTTTAGAATTGAAATTTCTAGTTTTAATATAAGGTTCTAAAGAATTCGTAGTTAAATCTATTTTTTCATCTATGATTTTGACATATGATGCTTTAGAACAATCTATGTGAGTATCTAACAAATCAATTAATTCTAAATCAAGGATTCATGGAGTTCTTTAGATATACATTATACATAGTGGTGGTATATTGTGTTATGTAATTTACAACTTTTAAAAGTTGTGTTAGTTCATCCAATGAATAAATTTTAAAAGAAGTTCATATATACATATTGATGACTAAAGGATGGGTGTATATTCATTTATTCTAATGAATGAAGGGATGAATATACATCTTATATTTAATGAACAAAGGGACAACTGTATCTATTTGTATTCAATAAACAAAGGATTTTTGAATACACCTATTTATTAAAGAAGCTTCCCTACTAAGTATAAATAGACCTCCATATGACTTTGTGAAGTATAGTTGAGAATAATATCTTATAAGCTTAAAATATTTTTAAGTTGAATTTCTTGATATTGCTAATCAAGAAATTCATAAAAGCTTCATTATATCCTAAGAGAGTATCATCATTAACCTTTTAGCAACTATGTGTGGGGGTGAATATCTCTCTAAAGATAGCAACCTTGTCATGCCTTGAAGCATCTTTTTGTGTATTGTTTTATAACAATTTTAGAGAGATATTCCCAAGTTGGCTTAAGATTAAAGTGCTACTTTCAAGGTTATGAATCAAGAGTTTGTCAAGTTAGATCGATTTGATGACACCAATTTTAATTGGTGGAAAGACAAAATAATGGCATCTTTTTGTGTATTGTTTGATATCAATTTTAGAGAGATATTCCCAAGTTAGCTCGAGATTAAAGTGCTACTTTCAAGGTTATGAATCAAGAGTTTGTCAAGTTAGATCGATTTGATGGCACCAATTTTAATTGGTGGAAAGACAAAATGATGGCACCAATCATAAAAATAATTATATTGATCTTTGTAATAAAGATTTTGAAAAGAAATGTGAAATTTTATACAATCCAAAATTACTAAGAAACCTTTTCCAAAAGTTGAAAAGTGCACACAAGTTCTAGAATTTATACATAGTGATATATGTGAATTAAATGGTAATTACACAAGAGGAGGTAAAAGGTACTTCATAAATTTTATCGATAATAGTTCTAGATATACCTATGTCTACTTGTTAAGAAACAAAGATGAAACATTTGAAATGTTTAACAAATATAAATTAGAAGCAGAAAATTTTCATGATGGGAAAATAAAATTGTTTCATAGCTATAGAGGTGAAGAATATTTCTCAACTGAATTTGATTCTTTCTGTGATACACATGATATTATGCATCAATCTTATGCTTCTTATACTTTATAATAAAATGGTTTAATGGAGGGAATGTACCATAGTGGATATGGTTAATTCTGTGTTATTAAATGTTAAGTTACCACATAATCTTTGGGGTGAGGCATTATTAATGACTTGTCGCATTCATAATCGGATACCGTAAAAAATGAGAAAGGTTTCTCCATATAAAATATGGAAAGGAATGAAATTTAATCTAAATTATTTTAAAGTGTGGGGATGTTTAGCCTTTCATCAAGTTCCTAATTAAAAGAGAACTAAATTAGGGCCAAGAGCCATAAAAGGCATCTTCATGGGATATGCCCAAAATTTAAGGCATATAGGATATCAAATTTAGTGTCTAATGCAAATGTTGACACTAGATATGTGAAATTTATTGTAAATAAATGCCATAATGAATTAAATCCCACAATGGAACATTCTCAAGTGGATTAACATTTAGTTCCTATAGAATTGATCGTAAATTATCAAAGAAACAAACGTATACCTGAAAATGAGTTCGTTGAATCAAGAAGAAGTCAAAGAATGAGAATAAAAAAGGACTTAGGGCCAAATTTTATTTCTTCTCAAGCTATAACTTTATTGGTTGAAGGAACTAAAGATTCTACAATAAATAAGATTTCTATTGTGCTAATTGTGGAGAGTGATCCACAAACTTATAAAGAGGCAATAACTTCTAGAGATTTTGCTTTTTGGAAAGAAGCCATGAATAATAAAATGGATTCAATATTGTCCAACAATGCTTGGATCTTAGTTGATTTGCCATGAGGATTAAAGCTTGTTAGGTGTAAGTGGGTATTTGAAAGAAAACTCAATAGAAATGGCTCATTACAAACCTTTAAGGAAAAGTTAGCAGCCAAGGGGTTTAGACAAAAAAAGAAAAAAAAAAAAGGTCTAGACTATTTTGATCCCTATGCACCAGTGGCTAGGATGACTTCTATTAAGATTCTCATAGCATCAACATTTATTTATAAGCTTCATGTGCACCAAATGTATGTTAAAACAACTTTTCTAATTGGAGATCTTATTGAAGAAGTTTACATGGTACAATCAAAAGGCTATGTGCTACCCAGAAATGAAGCAAAAGTCTATAAGTTTGTTAAGTCCTTATATGGCTTAAAAATAGGCACCTAAACAATGGTATGAGAAGTTTGACTCAATGGTTTTATCAAATGG
>JANHAO010029640.1:0-10329 GCA_026873985.1 Saraca asoca | reverse complement strand
TGTAAAATGAATCCAATTGGCACCAAATCACAAATACACACTAACACAGCTGGAAACATGTCATTTTGAAGCTTAAAATGCTAAGTATGAGGACAAATAAATGCAAGAAATATTGTGTTATCACAGCTATAGGCAGATTCTCTATTATTTATCCGTCAAGCCTTTCTTCCGTTGCTTCCTGTGTCGGTGAATTGACTTCGACTTGCTCCGCCCCTTCACCAGGAAGATTACCAGTAGTCTCAACATCAGGAGGGGAGGTCACCTCCGCACCCTTCACAAAGCCCTAAATGATAGCCTCAATCTCTCTTCCAAAAAAGGAAAAATCAAGATCCAGATGCTTCAACCACAAAGTATACATAAAGCTGTCTATATGTGAGAAATCGCGGCTTCATGGGTCTAATCAACCATGATAGAAGCTTCCTCCTTCAACTTAGTAGTCTCGGCCTTAGCACGAATGGCCCTCTCCTTAGCCTGTTTAGCAGCCTCTTCAGCTTGCTTAGCTACCTCCTCAGCCCGCCTCACCCTCTCCGTAGTACAAGCTATCCTTTCTTGAGCAACTTCGAGTTATTTCTGGAAACTCTTAGCTCCTCGTGCCAGGACGGCTATGTCCTCTTTCCTTTGTTAGTGCTCGTCATGGGCCCCACACAGCCTCAAAACAAAGTCAACTATCTCATGAGCAAAGGACTCTTCAACCCTCCTTATTACGACATTAGCTCCAAGCAGCTGAGCTTCGGTGTTCTCTAACTTCTTCCATAACTCCGCCGCTTCATTGGTTGCTGCTGCCAGGTTAGCCTTGAGCTGACCTCTCTCCTCCTCCCAAGCCAAACACTCATTCCTCTACTTGATAGCCTCCAATGCCTCTTGAAAAAAAATGGTAAGAGATCAGAATATAGAAAAAGGATCAAGAAAGAATGAGAAGGAACGACGTTAACCATCAAAAAATGATTGGCTAGAATCTCATATAGGACGTTACCCTGAATTCTATCATCTTCTAAGGACACCACATTCGTCCCTAAGATTTGGCCCACATTGTTCTTGATCATGTTAAAGAAGGCTGAGGTCCTGGATCCTAGTCCTCCAGCCGGACCTTTTGAAGAGCCTTCGGGATCCATCGTTGGGCCAGCAGCGATCTCCTTCCCTTTGTCATCCCTTTGTCTTTTTGAAAAAGGCTCAGTTAGGGTCCCCTCTCTATGGCCTGGAGATTCCACTACTATTCTCTTGGTTTCAACAGGCCAAAATTGCAAAACAAAGGCCAGGGGAAGTAAGGTATCTTCTATCGCCACTAGAGGGAGAAGACTGCTAGCTTAGGCTGAAGCTAGAGTAGCTGCAAAGGAAGAAGGTAGAATAACCTAAACAGGTGTCAGAGCAGCCATGGAAGGAGAAGGTTGATCACGATGAGCTGGTGTTGGAGCAGCAGCAGAAGAAGAAAGACAATCTGTGTGAGCTGAAGTAGGAGCCACAATCCGTCTCGAACTTAGAGGAGGTTCAATCAAACTCACTTTTCCCATTTTGACCTGATCGCTGAAGTTGGCAGATACAACTTCCTTCAATCCACGAACCCCTATATCTCATGAATGGTCAATGAGTTTGGCACCAAGAGGAGGGGCAAGTCCGTGAGCTCACAAAAGTTCCTCATCGAATTTAGAGTCATTTCAGAGGTTGTCGTAGACAAAAAAGTTGTCCAGCACCTCAATCTCCTCCACACTCAACTCCAACTTCTCCTTTCAAACTCCATTTGCAAAAAGCATAGTGAAAAATCAAAACTCAAATTAAAACAAAAAAGAATAAAACTCAGTATCCTTACAGCTCGCTCACCCGAATTCCAAACAAATGAAAAGTTCTAAAGATGAAATAAGGATGGACATGAAACATAAAACTAGTGGGTCTTATAAGGATCCACATTGGATTTCCCTCTAGCATCTCCGTGGGGCAACATCCTCTTATATTTGGTGGGACGCAGCGAAAGGTAGTAATACCCTTCTTGCTGCCTTGTGGATTTGATACTATAAAGAAAACAAAGAACTCTTGCCTTAGGGGGACAAAGGCCATTCTATAGATGGACCAGCATAAGGAAGGTCAAAATAGAATTTGTGCTTGGGGTTAGTTAGGCCGAAGCAAGCCCCAACTCATTCGAGAAGTCAATCACATAGTGGGGAATTAAAAACCTAAAACCCGTACTAAGATGATAAACACTAATGGTTGTAAACCCCTCCGGAGGATGGGCAGCGTGCTCCTCACGAGTCAATACCATCACACGACTACCCTTTAGGAAAAAATATGCCTCTACGATCCCTCCCATTTCCTTGGATTTAATGGTTGAAGGAAAGTGTTTAAAAGGAGAATCGGTTCCAAATCCCTCTAGATCAGAGCCAGCTACGAATCTTCTGGTGACCTCGCCACTCTGGGAGGTCACACCCCCAGCAACACAAATCATCTCCTCACTCTCCTCAGACTCAATTTCATCACTGGCTATCAGGTGGCAGCGACATCTATGGGGCTGAGACATCTACACGAAGGAAAAAGAAAAGAAAAATGATCAAGCCATAAAACAAAGACTGACCACTAATCCAAAAAAAAATGGTTTGGCTTAAAAAGAAAGCAGCTGAAGCCGCGAACCACTTAGACTTAAAAAGCATGAACAAAGAACTCCTACCACTGAGCCGACAGGACCTAAAAGCCTGACTAAATACTCCACCACCACCAGAAGCCCTAGTATCTAATGGCAAACAACTAAAAGCCACCTACATTTTGGACCTCCAACAATAACATACACACCCACGGGAACCCCTAAAACACATGCATGCAGAGATATCAAGCCATAAATGTAGACTCGCCTTGTCAAATCAAAAAATAGTAAAGATTTGAAGGATGGATGGAGGTGATGACCGATGGCTGGAGCACGGTTTGACAAAATGGTTTGGCTTAAAAAGAAAGCAGCTGAAGCCGCGAACCACTTAGACTTAAAAAGCATGAACAAAGAACTCCTGCCACTGAGCCGACAGGACCTAAAAGCCTGGCTAAATACTCCGCCACCACCAGAAGCCCTAGTATCTAATGGCAAACAACTAAAAGCCACCTACATTTTGGACCTCTGACAATAACACACACCCATGGGAACCCTTGAAACACATGCATGCAGAGATATCAAGCCAAAAATGTAGACTCACCCTGTCAAATAGAAAAATAGTAAAGATTTGAAGGATGGATGGAGGCAGTGACCGATGACCAGAGCACGACTCGACAAATCCAGAAGGTCGAGATGAAACTAAGGATGGGGAAAAATGACGGGCAGCCCCCAGGTCTATGAAAAATAGAAAAGATGTGATCTCAACAGATTACAAATGATAGAAGAAAGAAAAGGGGGAAGAACCTTCCCGGCCTTTACTAAAAATGAATTAGCCATCGGATTCGAAAACTCTTCGAATGACCCACGATCCAACAAGCTAGCACTTACCAACATTTAAGTCAAGGCGTGTCCACTGAACATGGTAATCATTGCGCTACCTACAAAAATCAAAAAGACACATGTGACACGAACGTATCAGGATCCCCACCAGAAAGGAAACGAAGAAAAATGAGTTATAGCCTTGGCTGCTTTTTTACCTAAAATTTACCACCACCTTGTGGCCACCTTATAACTCGCAACTCTCATGCGATCTCAAACTAATACGAACAAATCTCATCTCAAATAGCTCAGACACACCTGGTGCTATGCACTAAGCTCTAGAGCTCATCTCAAATAGCTCGGCACACCTGGTGCAATGCACTAAGCCTTCAGAGCTCATCTCAAATAGCTCGAGCACACCTACTGCAATGCACTAAGCCTCCAAAGCTCATCTCAAATAGCTCGGGCACACCTGGTGCTATGCACTAAGCCTCTAGAGCTCATCTCAAATAGCTTAGGTACGTCTGGTGCAATAAAGCTCATCTCAAATAGCCCGGGCACACCTGGTGCAGTGCACTAAGCCTCTAGGGCTTATCTCAAATAACTCGGGCACACCTGATGCTATGTACTAAGCCTCTAGAGCTCATCTCAAATAGCTCGGCACACTTGATACAATGCACTAAGCCTCCAAAGCTCATCTCAAATAGCTCAGGCACACCTGGTGCTATGCATTAAGCCTCCAGAGCTCATCTCAAATAGCTCGGGCACACCTGGTGTAATGCACTAAGCCTTCAAAGCTCATCTCAAATAGCTCAGGTACACCTGGTGCAAATGCACTAAGCCTGCAGTGCTCTTGGGCTTGCAGATCTCTTGTGACCTACTACTCATAACTTTTTTGTGACCCTTTGAGTCAGCTCGCTTCTATAGCACACCTAATCACTAGGCAAAAGCTTGCTCTAGTGGTGCACCAAATCGCCTTTGCATCTTCCAATGACTCAAGCACTTAACTTCCTACGAAGTTATTGAAAATAAGAGAACAACCTAAGCACCGTCAGGATCACAACCCTTGTATGAACATATGGCTCGTGCAAAAATAGCTCCTAGTTCATGAAGCAAACTGAGAGTTGGGGCTGATGTTATGAGCATTTTCTGGTTAGAATGGAATGGATTAGTAAAAGCCTAAAGAATTAGGACCAAAGTTAAAAGGCAAGACCAAACTCAGATTGAGATCACTGGAATCGAGCTACAGATCATGTAATATGAGCTTATAAGCCTCCACTAACCAAAGTAGCAGTGAGCTCCCCCCAGTGGTCTAAGAAATAGCCCACACCTAACAGATATAGTCTAAGTGCTTTACCAACCCACAACTCAGCCTCTAAAGTCCAACAATGATTTGTCCCATATTTATTACTTGGCGTCTACCATTTAATGCTTAACATATATGTAATCATAGTTTTACAATGATAAATTATGGCTTGTAACCCTCCCAGTTTCTATAAAATAAGAGGGGGAGCCATAACATAAAAAAAAAAGAGAAGAGAGAGAAAAAAAAGAAATAAGCAGAAACTCTGCTGAAACAACCATTGATGTATGTATTCTTACTAAGGCAATTGTAACAAAAAAGCTAATAAAAACACCGTGGACGTAGGGGTCAACCAGACTTTAGCCAAACCATGATAAAAATCCCCTGTTCTTTTTTTTCCTTCTACTAAATTCTTCTTTACTTTACAGCATTTTTCCACTTTTTTAGCAGCAGTTTGGTTCTAGGAGTCCTTAGTTAATCAATTACCAAAATTGACTATCAACAGAATGTAAATTAGACTCTGTATGCTTAGTTAGTCCTGATGATGATACCTAGATTTGGCATAGGAGGCTAGGACATATTAATATGGAATTAATTGGAAAATTGTCAAAGAAAGATTTGGTATCTAGTTTGCTTAAGTTGCATTTCATCAAAGACAAAATTTGCAATGCTTGTTAAAGAGGAAAAGAGGTGAAATCTTCATTCAAATCAAAAAATATTGTTACAACATCAAAACCCCTAAACTTGCTTCATATGGATTTGTTATAGGTAAAAATCATCTTTGAAGAATGAGTCAATAAGGGCTAAGCTTGCTGAAGATACCCAGCGGGCACTATCTCGTATATCGCTAAAAGGGGATGTAGCGAGATCACAAAAAGCTCTGCTCGCCAAGCGACCAGCCATACTGTTCAAGCTCACAGTAGTCCTGAGCTCACTAAGTGAACACCAATAGCGACCCCTGAGCTAAGAACCTCTGCTCGAGAGGACAAGCACTTTGCCCGATTAAGACTTTGGCAAGGCCGAGTATTAGACACTCATATGTCAGCTTGCAGTCAACAAAAAGGGCCCACCCCTATGGAAAGCAGCCTACAGCAGCCAAATTGTAGGAGTTCTACTGTCTTTTACATTTATTTCTTGATGTAACAAAACTATAGCTTGTAATCATTACATGTAACCCCCCTTCCTCTATAAATAATAAATTATTGTTAGAAGAGGGGGAGGTAAGAAAGAGAACAATCAGCAAAAACTCTGTAAACACTTTTCATCATAATAAAAACTCTGCTATGGATGTACAATCCGATACCACCTAGATTTAGCCAAACCACATTAAAATATTGTCCCTGTCCATCTTCCTTCCTCTCCCTCTCACTCTCCCTCCATCCTTATGCTTTAGAAGATAGTTTTGGGTCCAAGAATTGATCTTGGTTGCCTGGAGTTTAGGTCATAACCAAATTCCATTGTCAACATTTTGGCACCATCTGTGGGGATCCATCTACTTTCTAAAGTGTTCCTTGCAACTACAATGGCGAGAGGAAGGACCACGAGGAGTTCAAACACTCTAGTTGCATAGCCGACAGACATTCCCACTACTGAGGCTCACTGCCAGCAAAATGACTCCCTCAGGATAGGAGAGACATAAATGTCTCACCAACCTCAGTAAGCACCTAAGGGTACGGTAAAAGAGTTAGCTGAAACTATGAAAGCACTAATACAGGCACAAGCCCAAGTTGCACAAAGATAGGAAGAAATCATGGCACAACTCTAATAGCTCTATAAAGAAGCAAGGAAAGAAACTCATGAAGATCGTGATAGTCAGTGACTGGGGGGCTTGCAGCGAGTGGAAAGCTCCACCCCTTAGCCCGAAACATGGGATCAAATAATGCAGGTAGTCCTCCAAAGGCTGAAACAGGTAGAAGAGTGCTCGTGACCTCAAAGCAACTTGCCTTACTATAAGGAAAGCTCACTATTCTCTGTGGTGATCGAAATGCAGTCCCTCCCATAGAAACTCAAAGTGCCCGTGATCCCACTGTATGACGAGAATAGCAATCCGATCGACCATTTGGATGCGTTCAATATCCAGATCGACCTTCAAACAACTGACCCTCTGGTGAAATGTCATGTCTTCCCGACCACATTAGGAGGAATACCTTGGGTATGGCTCAGAAACCTTCCAACTTGCAGTGTCAACAGTTGGGAAGAATGCTAAAAAAAATTTGTTGATCAATACCGGGCACTGAAAAGGTAGCTCGTACCTCCTTGTCATCTCGCGATGATCTTTTAGCATAAGGGTGAATCACTAAGAGATTGTATAGCCAGGTTTGGGCATGAAGCTAACTCTGTAGAAAACCCCTCAAAGGAAAGCATTTTAACAACAATTTTAGTGGGACTCCACAAAGACGGAAAGCTATACAAAAGTCTCTACAAGTCCCCATCTTGAGATCTCACTAAATTCTACAAGCGAGCTACCAAACAAATAAGATGGGAAGAAACTTTCATAATGGAGGAACCCAAGCAAAAAGCATATACGAGTGGTCCCACTACGAGCAAAAAGAGGGGTGATGAGAGTCGTAGTCAAGACTCCAATCCTTGGCTCACAAAGAAGGCAAAGCCTTAACGACCTGGAGGTCACTTCAAAAGCTACAACATCTTGTCAGATACACAGGATAGGATTTTTGCCACTGAGAGGTACAACATAGACTTTGGGAGGCCCCGGCCAATGAGAGCTTCCCCCAAGCCCAGAGTTCCAAGTAGATTCTGCACTTATCATAATGAGGTCAAACACACCACCTCAGAATGTTGGGCACTAAAAGATGCCACAGAAGACCTCATCAGAAGAGGCCAATTACAAGATTATGTGGTGAAGCCATTAGAACAACAAGCTCAACAGAACCAGCAAATCACCAGTCGAGAGCCAGAGCCTTCCATCAAAACCATATTCTAATCCTGTAATGTTTTCTTGTCTTGAAATCTATGTATGAATTGTCCAGTGCAACATTGTTTGAAAGGGACCACTCTACATTCAACCAATGAAATTCATAGCCGATTGGTAAAAAATTCAGAAATGCTACCATGAAAACAAAACCAAGGGTGAGATAGCCTAAGATCCTACCTCACGACAACAAAAACAAAACTGATGATGTGACAGCCTAAAAGCCTACCTCGCAATGAAAACAAAACCAAGGGTGAGACGGCCTAAGAGCCTACCTCGCAATGAAAACAAAACCAAGGGTGAAATGGCCTAAGAGCCTACCTTGCAATGAAAACAAAATCGAGAGATGGCCTAAGAGCCTACCTCATGAAAACAAAAACAAAACCAAGGGTTAGATGGCCTAAGAGCCTACCTCGCGACAATGAAAACTCATCTGAGGGTGAGACGGCTTAAAAGCCTACCTCGCGACAATGAAAATAAAATCAAGGGTGAGATAGCATAAGAGCCTACCTCATAATGAAAACAAAATCGAGGGTGAGATAGCCTAAGAGCCTACCTCGCTACAACAAAAACTTGTCCGAGGGTGAGACGGCCTAAAAGCCTATCTCGTGACAATGAAAACAAAATCGAGGGTGAGATAGCCTGAGAGCTTACCTCATAATGAAAATAAAACTGAGGGTGAGACAGCCTAAGAGCCTACCTCACAATAATGAAAACAAAACCATGGGTGAGATGGCCTAAGAGCTTACCTCAATGACACATTTGAACCCAATAACGAGCTACGAGCTCACCACAGCATGAAGACGCTGAAATAAACTTGTTGTAGCGCTTATGCAAGTAAGTATCTATAGCTAACCTACTGTTAGAAGGTCGTAGCTCACATACGACCTCCTATCAGGCTCATCTTACATGCGATCTGACTCTTACTTGCTGAAGGTGATCGAATGATAAAGAAATCAAAAAGTTAAAGACTTGGCTTAGTGGTCAGAAAGATGTTTCATTGATCTATTGAGATATACATATAGTGGTGTATGAAGCATCTAATACAACATTCAAGGGCTATACAAAAAAGCTCATACATTAAAAAGAACTCATGCAACGAGGTAAGATTACATCAAAAGAAGAAGAAATGCATAAACAAAAGGCCAAAAGCCTAAAAGCCTAATACTTCCATTTCGATAAGAAAGCAAAGAGCTGGTTATCAGGAGATGAGCTCCCACTAGTAGGAAGACCAATAACTTCACTTATGTAGTCTTCCCATCCCCAATCAGTAGTTCCTCTTAGACCAGACCCCATGCAATTTAAAAAGGCACCAAGAGCCTGACTAGTGGAGTTAGATTCCATGGAAGGACTAGAAGGAGATAATCCAAGATTTGCACAAGACTCCTTAGGAGCCCACAAGATGGATCCTATGGGAAAGTCACGTGCAACAAGCCATCTGTGCCTCCAGACATTCTGTAATAGACCATTCATGCCTTGAAAAGCTTTGCCAGAAGCTAAGTTGCTAAAAACACAGAGGGCTTAATTAATTCCTTCATTAAACTCTCCTATGAAAAAAGAGAAGACCCCCAGGGTATATAAAGACCAGCTCGATCTACCAAAAATCCAGAAGATATCTAGTCGATTTTAATCAAACGGCCCAAAGCAAGCAGGAGTGCCATGCTAATGGCCGAGAATTATGATAGAAAAAAGCATGGTTTGAAGCAAAATGAAAAGATAGAAATGAAATTTGAAATGACAATTCAGATAGGCAAAGACTTTGACTGAGAATATGGATAAAGTCTTAGAAAAATTACAACTCCCAAATTACAAAGCGAACTGAGAGTTAGGGGCTTAAGTTATGGGTAAAAATTAGCTTTGAAAAATGAGTTGGTAAGGGCTCAACTCACTAAAGATACCCAGTGGGCATCATCTCTCATATCACTAGAAAGGGATGCAATGAGATCACGAGAAGCTCAGCTCGCCAAGTGATCGGCCATACTGTTCGAGCCCACAACAATCTCGAGCTCGCTAAATGAACACCAATAGTGACCCCAGGCTAAGAACCTCTACTCGAGAGGACAGGCACTTTGCCCAGTTAAGACTTCCACAAGGCTGAGTGTTAGACACTCGTATGTTAGCTTGCAGTCAACAAAAGGGGCCCACCCCCATGGAAAGCAACCTATAGCAGTCAGATTGTAGGAGTTATTCTGTCTTTTACATTTATTTCTTGATGTAATAGAACTATAGCTTGTAATCATTACATGTAACCCCTCCTTCCTCTATAAATAGGAAATTATTGTTAGAAGAGGGGGGCAAGAAAGAGAACAATCAGCAGAAACTCTATAAACACTTCTCATCATAATAAAAACTCTATTGTGGAGGTAGGATCTGGTACCGCTCGGATTTAGCCAAACCACATAAAAATATTGTCCCTGTCCATCCTGTTTCCTCTCCCTCTCCCTCACCCTCCATCCTTACGCTTTAGAAGACAACCTTGGGTCTAAGAATTCATCTCGATTAGTTAGAGTTTGGGTTAGAACCAAATTCCAACATCAATAGGATTTAATAGGTCCATCCAAAATCAAAAGCTATGGAGGTAACTCTTATGTGTTTATGATTGTGGATGACTTTTCTAGATTTCCTTGGACTCTTTTTTTTATCTCACAAAAGTGATACATTTCAAGCCTTTAATAGACTTGCAAATGTAATTCAAAATGAGAAAGGATATTC
>JANHAO010029639.1:0-10329 GCA_026873985.1 Saraca asoca | reverse complement strand
TTAAGAAGATAAGAAAAAACCAATGTTTATTGTTTTCTCTAAACATTATCATAAAATATTTTTTTCAATGTTTGATTTAATTAAATTTTACAAAATAATTGTTGCAAAAATACTTATATATATGGTATCACTTTTTTTTTATTTGTCTAAAACAAGAAAATTATAACAAGACCAAAAATGTTAGAGGAATATGGAACTTAAATATCAATTTTTAATTCCACTAAAATTAATACTGAAGTTGGACTAATTTTTTTTTAAAAAAAACTTTAATGTTTTATATCAAAGTAACAATTTATAAGTTTAGAAAAATAAATTATTCAAAGAAAAAATTTTTTGATGCTATTGGAATGTTTCTTCTTTTATTTTAATCAATAAATTATATTTGAAATAATAACAATAATTTAATATTAGAACAATAATCTTATCTAAAGTTAATACTAATAACATCAATTTTTAATTCTACTAAAATTGTATGAATTTTTTTAAAAAAAAATTAATATTTTATATCAAATGAACAATTTATAAGTTTTAAGAAATAAATTATTCAAAGAAAAAAAAATTTAATACTATTGCAACGTTTCTTCTTCTATTTTAATTAATAAATTATATTTAAAATAATGATAATAATAATAATTGATTTCAATTAATTAATATTTAAAATATAACGGGTTATAAAACCCATCTGAGATCACCTGGTAAATGTCGATCTGGGACTGAGACTGGTACTGTAGTAACCCAACCTGACCCCGACTTGGTAAAAAAATAACCCGATCTGGAACTGATCCGACATATAATTTTTACCCGTTGAATTAATCTAATAAAATCTGTTAGTCCGTTTTTACAAGTTTAAGCTGAGCTCCTTTTGTCTCCCTTTCATCACCGCGAGTCTGTTTTATTTCCCTCAGATTGTCACGCCCCTGAAGTCTTTTCTTTTATGCCCACACGGCAATGTCCTTTCTTACAAAACCCAGCCTCCTTACTTTTCTTCATCCAGCCACCGCAGTCCTTCACACCTCTACATACCGCCGTTCTAGCTGCTGCCATGATGGTGGCTGATCTGGTGCCTGGCTGGTCGGAGTAGCAGCTGGCTGGTTGACCAGCTATGGCCAACTGAAACGGATTCAACACTAGGTGCTCTACTCTAGGCGGAGGTTCATCATCGCGCTGTGTTTCATCCTAAATTGCTACCTTGTAGTGCTGAGACTCCCTCTTATTCTTCATGCCGGCATCTATTGGGCTGTAGCAAATGGTAGCGGCTGGACCAACAGATTTATTGATGCCAACTGCTCTGCTGGTTGAACTAGGAAAGTGCTAGTTGGTGCCGAAGTTGCTCCATTCAATCGAAGTTTGATGCATGTTGGAGGTAAATATCCTTTCCTTAAGAAACCCAAGATCAATTATTTTAGAACCTACTGATTTGTGTGTGTTCTATTTCTGCAGAATAGCCTAACAGAGGGCATAACAGTAGCTTGGGTGCCTCCCACCAATTGCTAATTCTAACTCTTTTTAGGCTACCAATTGAATGTTTTGAGGTGGGAATGTTACTCTTACTTTGATTTCTACCTTTAGTTCAAATTTCCTTAGTGAATCTAGGCTATTAGTTAGCTCAAACACTAAACCCTAGCTTAGTTCTTGCTGAAAATTTGAAATTTGGCATTCTTGAATTTTAGATGGTTTTGTGGTGGAGTACAGCTCAATGAAAGGAGCCACAGATTCTCAATGGGTGCCGTGTAAAGAAGCAAGTTTTGAAGGGATGGGCTTTTGATGGAAAGTGAGTAAATAGCTCACTCCTTTTTAACCTTGTATGTTTGTTATTTTAGTTATGCTTAGGTACATTTGGATGAGTGTGTGGAGCATGTATATTTGATGTGCTGATGTAGGTTTAGTGTGTTGTGAGGAAATTACGTATTTATTGTAGTATTTGTATGTGTGTTAGATTATAATTTTGTGTTGAGATATATATATATATATATATATATGAATGGTTATGGTGGTGTTAAATTGAAATTATGGGATAGATGTGGATATGTATAATAAGGTTGCCAAGTGGGAAGTTGTAGATAGTGTATATTCATATAATAATAATAATAATAATAAGAGCTTGATAAGAATAACCCACTTCAAAGGTGATTAATATAGTCAGATACGTAAGTGATTTGCTAACTTGACGAGTTGGAACTTTTGGGTTCGTGTGTGTGCTTGTACCACAATCTTTGTAGTGGGGTATAATTTAAATCAAAGAAATAGATTATTATGGTGGAAAATCTAGTCATGTTTATAGGCCTTGAGGTTATAAAACAAAAACAAGAAGGGGTAAATGGTTGGTGTTGCCTAATGGGGTAATTTGTGATTTTTGAATATTAGAAGTATTGGCATGGAGGAATTATTGGGAGGGACTTAAATGTAGTGTTGCTTTTGACATGTGATAGGTAATATAGGTGTTTCAAAAATGTTAAGATCTTAACTATTATTAATATGGTTTTGTGCCTTCAGTTAATTTGAAGATATATTGAAATTACCTTAGCTGTTTTGTATGAATGGAACATTTTCATTGGATTGATATTGTAACTAGAAAGGGGTTTTGATTGGGCTAAGAATTGGTTTATGGATGAGTATGAAATAAGAGATTCCAAATGAATCCATTGGATAATAGCTTTGGAATTTTAATTTGAGCATCCATAACGTGGTATTAATAGGTATGAATGGAAGCATAGATACTTGCCTAAAGGTGGGAATGGGGGAAAATAGGATTTGTTGTATATTAAACTCTCTTTAAATGGAGTGATCTCTTGAAACCAATGTTAGCCTTGTAAGTAAGTAACCCATTTAGTGTTTATTTCTTGAACTGGCACATAGGAATGTGAGTTTAGATATCCCTGGTGATGATGTTTGATTAAACATTATGTAAATTTTTTATTGAATTTACATATTAAGTTGTGATGTTTACGTGAACAAGTATAAATGAATGGTAATTATGCATACATTTCATTTGAAATGCCTTTAAAATATAGACTTGTGTGAACTAAATGATTAGTTAATGAAACAATATCATTGTATT
The DNA here is from genome assembly GCA_026873985.1 of Saraca asoca. Taxonomy (NCBI): domain Eukaryota; kingdom Viridiplantae; phylum Streptophyta; class Magnoliopsida; order Fabales; family Fabaceae; genus Saraca; species Saraca asoca. The sequence continues at coordinate 7,271 of JANHAO010029639.1, read as the reverse complement.
GAATATGTGTGTGAATTGTCAAGTAAGGATCCTTAAAAGATTCCTAAATAAACCAATAAATATAAATTAAACTTGGAATGGCCTCTTGAATGAGGGAATGATTGTTTGTTTAATGAGTTGACTAGTTAATTGAATGTGGATATGATCATTGAATTTTTATGAGTGTGTGTTTGATGAGTTATGTGTGAATTGAAAATTGGATTCATGGAGCAATTTCTTTAAGGAATTTCCAAAAGCATTTTTTAAATAAATAAATTAATAAATATATATATTGATATTGACATGGCCATGAAATCTGTTGGAAAAATAAGAGGGAGAATATCTACTGGGAGGCTAAGGCGATTAAAACTTTGATATTGATTTATAAATTGAGTGGTAAGTCGCCTAAAGAAACTTGCTTATTTATCCAACTCTCAATTCATTTCTATGCCTTTAGTTGATAGAATTGAAAGTGTTTGACTTGAATGTTTTATGTAAAGAGAATGTGTTGATCTAATTAAAATGTTGTTGTTTGCCAAAGAATGACAGTAAGCCATTCTTATTGATTGATTGTGACTACGAAAGTGACAGTTTTCTCTTAGACTTTAAATTGATTTGATCAGAAACTATCAATATGGTGGTTCTTCATATTGATTGCATTAAATAGTTAATATATATTTATATACATATTAAATAACAAATTCATTATGAGTATAATTATTTAATTACTAATTAAGGTTACTATTATATAAATCCATAGCTAATATACTTGGTAAGTCAGTAGCTTGAATTGGCTGAACTGTAAAATGGTGTATTTTTATTAAAATTGTATTTACCCCATATAATATAAGTAGTATGTAGAGTAAGTGATTTACTTATTGGGTTTCATTGAAGATCATTATGGTTTTTTAGGAAAAAAAATTTAGTTTCAGGTTTACCAGATATTGAAAAGATTTCAAGACAAAAATCAAAGACATAAAGCCAGGATATTCAATTGGCAGTTGCAAAGTCTGTATATGCATGTGTAAAGTCGGTCTTGAATTGCAGTAATTATTTTGGTATCTAGTAAATATGTGACAATCTCTAAAACTATATCAAAATTTTAATAAAACCTTTTTTTAGTGAAATTGAATTTTCAAATGCTTTCTTTAAGTAATGGGTTTTATACATTGTTAAAGTCTGTCAGGCTTGTTGGTTGTCATCATTGGATGTCTTCCTATGCTGATCGCGCCTTAAATTGGGGCATGACACACTTGTCAATAGACTAATCTTTGATATATAAACATTTTAACACCCCTTAGCCCAAACAATGTGGGACTTTAAAACAATACAAAAATAAAGTCCTTTGGAAATACTTCCAACAAACCAAAGTCAAATTGGGTTTATAAAATTAGGTAATTTGCTTTGAGAAAAAATTAGGGTTACTTTTATAATTAAGTTAGCGTATATAAAAGGGCCCTATACAAGCGAAACTAGGGAAGAACATTAAAAGATACATTTGTAAAAAGCGTCAAAGAGGCGAGATAAATGGAAAATGATAATAAATAAAATGCATGGGGCTCTTGAAAAAGTGTGCAGTTGGATAGCGAAGGCAAATTTCACTGCATGAATTATCCCTATTAAGATGGGATAGACAATGTGACTAGAGAAAAAAGGGTGAGGTGGGATGGATAATGTTGGATCGAAAGAAATAATGAACAACATAGAATTGCAATGTAAATTTGAAATCTGTTTGCCTTTGATACTTGTGCAAGTAATATAATTATTTTATTGATGAATATGTTATGCATGTTGCTTAAGTTGCAACCCAATGAATGATGATTAGTAGCCTGTCATTTAATCTATGATTATCATGTATATGACTAGGTACATTTGTATATAACTACTATCTCTAATATAGATTACATGTTGGATATTACAAATCCATATTTCCTAATTTAGCATCGTATCATCACTTCTTTGTGCTATTGTTAAATATATATAGTTATGGATAGATTAGTACTCAATGATTTAACAAATGATTAGTGGCTAGTAATGTTATAATAGTAATTTTGTAAATACTTTTGTGACCATGTAATGATTAACAGGATTAAATCTCAATTCTTCATAGGGTTTAATGTGACCATACAAAGTGGTCTGTAAGTAGTTGGTATTTGTGTTCTCTGACATATTGTGTTCCAAGAACATTCTAAGTATTATGATGGAATAAGTAACAAATGATAGTTGATTGTTTAACTGAGTTAATGGATGCACGAGTATTTTGTTAGTAGAGGTTGTAAGCAACACAACATTAATAAGAGAGACTTTAAAGTCACAGCTTGCTTATGAGATATATTCATTAAGTCAATGAATCACCCATGATTTTTTTATTTTTTTTTAAGATGTTGTCCCAGTTTGTCTAATAAATGATTGTTTTCTTTTTAGCAAGTTTCATAAGCTTTTAGAGATATTTTAGAATCAATTATTCTTCAAAATCATAATTGAATCAGAAGTTATAAGGAGTAACTTTTATGCCCATTATAATATTTATCTGATAATGCTCTAAAAAAATCAATCATATTCATCTACAATTAATTCTTTTAAAACCAGGTACCATAATTGCATATAAAAATCAATTATCCCACAGCTATAACAAACACTTTTCAGTTTTGGTTCAATTAGAATAGTACTACTAGGTTTAAATGCTATGTACAGGAGAGTTCGGCCTCAGATTTAATTTCATTTTGTTTCTTTTCAGGTGACCAACTTGAGAGACATCACCAAGTATGCAAAGGCATTTCAACTATTCTAGCATGTGGACAAAACTGTCCTAAAACCAAATCAGGTAAAGAACCGAAATTGTTCTTCCGCCATCAGCTGTACATCGCAGGAGATAGCTGCTAATTGCAGATCGGCAACCGTTTGCTGTAAGTGATGAAGATCATCCGTGGCAGCCGTCCGCTGGCCGTATCCTGTCCACTTGAGGAATTGGTGAATGTGATTGGGAAGCTGAATCAGAATTCGGATCCCTTCACATTGGCCTCCCCAAAGCCATGTCAAACCAGTGTGTAGAAGATGGAGGACTGATACTGACATAGCTCAGTTTCTAGTATCTAGAAATTCCATAGCTTTAAGATCATAACTTTGTCCCCACAGTGAACATTCATAATGTTCTGTGATTTGAAAGTTCAGCTTGAAGGTTCCAAATTACTAGGTGAATGTCAAAATTGTAGAAGTGAATCGGTTTATTCACTAAATTACTGTTCTGAATGAGATTATGGTGCTTGTCCTGCAAATTGAGATTCAGGCATTCATTGTAAAGATTAAGAATGTAATTTGTAATATGTTGGACCTGTTGGGCTGCATTTTGGAACACTTTCAGATTCCTATGAAACCATATGCTGCCCAAAGTGTGATTGCCACAAGCTGAAATGTTTGTTTCTTGTGCAGCTGCATCTGATGGAACAATCCAATTGATTCAAAATCCTCTCGGATGTATTGAATAATGAGGATCTACATCCTATGGGAAGGCTAAACCAAATTGATCGGCTGAAGTCACAATTAGGAACAGATGATCATAATCATCCACAGCTTCATTGAAAACCGGACGGAGTTGATCACATGGTACATGATGCCCGCGCTGTGAAACACGGATACTTCAAAATCTTAGACGTATCCTTATTGGATATATATTAGGTATTGGTACAATTTGGTACTTTATGGGTATATATAAAATTAAAAATTGGGTACTCAAAAAGTACGTATCGGCTATATATATATATATATATATTTATGAATGGAAGTTGAAAGCTATTTTTTTATTAATAATCACAAAATAAATCATAAAATTAATATTCTTAGAATTTGAAGATATTCTTTGCCTTACTTTTGATTATTATATTTAGTAGTATTTTTGTGAATTAAAACAATTATATATTAATTTTATGATTGTTTATCATATTATTTTTCTTATAATATTAATTTTAATTACCCAAAAATAATATATTTTAATTTTTATACTATATATTTTGCTATACTATTTCCTAATTTTTTTAAAAAAATGTCATATTAGTATATTTGTATCGTATCAAGTAGGAACGTAAATGAGTCCAGTCACTTGTGAATAGTTCAAAATTGATTTGTGAAAAGCTTGTTTTGAATTTCATTTTAAATAAGTCAAACCTAAACAAATCAAGCTCAATTAATGTCCGGGCTAAGCTTCAATCTTGTATTATTCGATTCGAATTATTTGTAAATCTAATAATAAAAAATATATTTTTATTATATAAAAATATAATTTAAACAATTTAACTACATTAATAATTATTAAATCTTATCTGCTCCAAGTGAAGTATATTAGTTATCTAGTATTTCATACTTTTTACTAAGAGTAACTATTGATATTATGTAATAATTGTATAGATATTTTGTAATGAACTTAAATGGTTGAAGAAAAGCTTTATGTTAATATGTAAAGATCAAAAAATCTCTGGGTGTTTGATACATTTGTGAAAAGAAAGTTTTTATGATCAAATTTAGATGAAATAATAAATTGTTTGTGTAAGTTTGTCTAAACTTGTTTAAGCTCATATTTGATCCAAACTCAAACTTAAATATTTTATATTTGATGAAAATTTTAGATTAAATAACGTATTACTCATGTAAACTCGTATAAATTTATTTAAGTTTGCATTTAAGTAAGGTTTAAGTTTGAATTTAAAATTTTCAAACTTAATAAACTTGAACTTGAGCTCGATTTCATGTTCAATTATTCTAGACAAACTCAAACTTAAACATGTGAATATTGGACTCAACTTGACTCATTTGCACCCATAATATAAAATACAATACTTATAGGGATACCTGACTAATATAGGTGGTACTTAAACCTAACAAATGATTACATAGCTTCCCCGGGAGCATTGAAAATCAAATATTAGAAAAACATTGATAAGAAGATATCCATTGTATATAATATCAAGTTTACGTTTTACGTTTACAGGATTTAATAACGCTTCCATAATAGTTTTATAACTTTTTTGTCATTGTCACTTTATCTCTTTCATACCTTTGTGAGAGTTCAATTCTCACATATTCCTTAAATCTTTGTCCAATATAATATTAAGACACAAAATACTTGTTTGTCAGGTATTTACAATTATAGCCCATAAATCTAACTTAAATAGAAAAATAAATTTATAATAGAATATAATTAATATTTTACATAATTGAAGTTTAAGCCAAACTAATCTCCACCTTACACATATTCTTGCATTTTTTTTTATCTCAAGTCCACCTATTGATTGAAACAATTCATGGAACGCTAAACATGAGAATCATTCTATCATCATGGTAATTTTTTCAAATTACAGCAAATAATCTTGTTGTAGCTCAATCAAACATTGCAAACTTCAATGTGGTCTACCAACTTATCATACATCTGCGTGCTTATTAAATCTTGCAAAAAAAAAAAAAAAAAAAAACCTTGAATTTTGGATAGACTGTTATTCGTAGCAATTAATGACAAAAATATCCATACAATTTTTTTAACAATTTGGGAAGGAATTTTCCTTTTCAAAATTTTTTTTAGAAAATAAATGATTTTTTACAATGAAAAATTCCATCACAAATTTTAAAAATTGGCATATTATTACCATTTTTTGTAACATGTTTTTTAATTTTAAAGATTGAAAATTTCCATTGAAAATATGTGATGAAATAATTTCATGGTCACAAATTGGTTGTGATGTGTGTGTGTTTTTTTACAGAAAAAATTGTTTTACAAATTTGGTTTTGAAATTTTGAAACGATAGGTCAGACTTTCTCTAACATCGATAATAGAAAAAAAAAAAAAGGGCCCTTCGAAACAATTAATTAAACAATTAGAATAAATATGATATTTAACATGAAAATTCCCTAACTTAAAAAAAAATACGAATGAAAAGTAATCTAAATATAAGTAATGTCTGCACCACAATAGTGTACTCATTCGCCAACTTTTGCAGGGCTCCAATAGGCCTGCACAAAAATAATTTTTGCATGCCTCAAACTCTTTCTTAATCCAAATATTTATATCAAATAATATTTCATCAATGAGTACTTACAATTTTTTTATAACACAATAACCTTTGAATAGGAAAATAATTTACTAGAAATTTTTTTTAATGTTTTACATAATTGAAATTTGGGTCAAATTCTAAGGCTTTGAACTCTTGTATAAATCTTTTCTTGTGGGGTACCAAATTTTAGAAATTCAATAAAAATAATGGAGCGGATTTTAAACCTTATTGGCTTAGTCACATACTAAATTTTGTAAGTCTAATATGTATATCTCATTTGTTTGTAAGCGAGTATTGAGAACAAGTTAATTCATAATAAATCTTTATAGTGCTGTCTAACACAAATATTCACACTTCAAAATATTTGTTTAGCAAATAATTACAACCATTTCATAACACAACTATATTTTAACATAAATTGAAAGAAAACTTATAATAGAAAATTACTGATATTTTACACAATTAAAATTTGTGTTAAACTTTTAACATTAATAACGCTAGTGAAAATCTTTTCTTGGAGGGTTGCCAAATTTTAAAATCAAATAACTAAATGTAATGCAGCTAATTTTTTTTATTCTTATACTTTTAACCACATCTTAAATTTTGAAAAGGTAATTCGTATATCTAATTTGTTTGTAAGGGAAAACTAATTCAAAATAAATCTTATACAAAGTTCATACAATCAAATTGTTGATTGTTGTGTGTTTTCCGTAAGCACACAGTATAATTGTAGTAACCACTGACAAACAAGGATTGAATCCCACAGGGATCTCGCTATCAACTACTAGAGTTTTGTAATTTAAGTTGTCTAAATTAATAAACGATATTAAAGATTTTAAAGAAGACTAATAAAAGAGCGACACTTAATTAACAAATGAAGTTCAATTGTAAAAGCCTAGAATTGGGGTTCATCACACTTATGGTCTTCAACGAATAGTATAAATTCTTCCTATTGTAATTATTTAGATAATTGAGGATGATTTAGTCTAGGTTAATTACTAGCCTCCTTCAAGGTCTAATAATAGTACTTAAATTAACCTAATTGAACCTATTTTCGTGGTTTAAATTAATTTAAGCCCTTTAAAATTAATGTTAATTAATTTAATCCTAAAGAAACTTAATCTATTTTTGTGATTAAAATTTCCTTATTCAATTGTTAGGATTTCGGTGATAATCTTCTCCTTTCGGTACTTCAACTATCTACCTAAAATCAGACAAAATAATGGCCAAATATTTTATCAAAAACTTAGCAAG
>JANHAO010029638.1:0-10336 GCA_026873985.1 Saraca asoca | reverse complement strand
ACTTGGATAGATATCGGGGCATTGCACCAAATGCACGACAAGTCCGAAGGCAACATAAGCCAGTAAACCGAAGCACTAACACAAATCGGCACTACCGAGTCTCAAGAACATCCCCACAAGGAAGCCTCTGCGGTCCAACGGGCAAAAATATAAGGGACAGTCGAATTTTATTGATATATGCCTCATTACATAGTTGGAGTGTGTAGGAGAGGTTTAAAGTCTCCACACCCCTTGATATCCACCAGACTGGGTGCCAACAAGCCCCGAAGGATCACCAGACAGGGCCCAACCGTCCCTCGAACAGGCGCCCGACAAGCTGCCGACACTCCCCCCCTAAAGAGCTATATGAGCTAAAGGCCTTCCGCCAGGAAATGACATACTTTTTTCCAGTTGACATAAGGCCTTTTCTCGAAGCTCCAGGTGGAGTTTTCCTACAAATCCTATACCGACGGAAAGATAAAAATGCGAGGATCGTGGCCATGTGCTTTTCGACTAGCACTGGACAAGCGGACCCTGCCAAAAGTACACTCAAAATGCCAAAACGGCAGAAAAACGGAAAAATAGCACACAAGCCGGAATGAACCCAAATTTGAGCCACAGGACCCTCATAACATGCTTGATTTTTTCAAAAAGTTTCGTGTCAAACCGAGCACGTTTGCCCCCTCAAAATCAGTCACAAAGCCGACTTGTGACACTAACCATACCTTTGAGATGGGTGTGAAGTTTGATTCGGTGGTCATGTATTTACAAAGATAACATAAAAGAAAAAGCAATTAATATTATATGGAAATAGTTTTCACTTTCCTCCCAAGCTTTACTATCAGTAACTAATAGAAAAAAATTATTCTTCTCTCACATTTCTATTCTTACTCTATCGTCTGGTGGACTGATAAGATCTTACTTTTATACGAGAGAATGAAAATAAAAACATGGATTAGCATTAATATTTAGAAAATAGAAAGAAGGAATAGTGTGAATAAAGACTCATGTGCTTGTGTAACATTGGTGCTTTGGTCATGTATGACAAATATACCAAGCATCATCAGTGCAATTTCACAATCAGTAGAATGCCTGTTAAAGAAACATATATACGTCAGCTTCCCTAAACTGTTCATATTTTTTTAGTTTTGTCTTGGCTTTTGATATTGCACGTAACGTACAATTCCATGAACTATTCTTTTAAATTTCAAGCAGATGATGATAGATTCATTACGTTAAGAGAAGACTTAGTTCCACATTTTCTATTTCTTTTTTCATCAACTTAGTTCTTTTGCATGTTAGTGTCACACTGTTAATCAGTTTTCCAGAACTCCAAGTAAGCGTTTATATATACCTTCCAAAGTAAAGAGTTTTAATAACAAAAGTGCTTAGAGGACCAACCTGAAAAAAATCACGTCAGAATGCAATTATATATATATATATATAGAGAGAGAGAGAGAGAGAGAGAAAGAGTTTAATTCCTGAATGTGAACGGCAGGAAATTAAAATGAAACTTACAGCAATACCAAGGGCCGTACTGGAGCAGAAGGGGTGAAGAAAGGTGCCAAACAATTTCAAGTCAGTAACAGCATTGATGCTGCTGAAGTCAAGCGTCTCTTTCGCATTACAAAGGACTATAGAGGTTTCATCGTTGACTACTCCCTCCCCAAATACGACGCTGAAAAGGGAGGGCGTTTCATCTTCACTCAGAACCTATTTATTCATTTCACCACCAAAAACTAATTCAAACTCATGTCTCGCTTCTAAACATATCTGTATATAATTTTTTTCAGCTGAGACTGTGATAAACCTGCAGTGTACAAATTGAGTCTGTTGCTGAAGACATGGCACCGATAGCTTCACATGTAACAAAAACAAACAGACGCCACAGAAGAATGACAATTAACAGTGACCACCAGGGAATTGAATTTAAATTGCACTAAACATTAATCCTTTCTCACCCAAGTAATCTTTTATGCTTAAGTTGTCAACGCCAATCCTCCTAATCAGCACAGAGGCACCTATATATGCAAGTTTCAAACATCAATGGAGTGAAATCTCTATTTTTTGATCAAATATAGATTATGCATTTTTTAAGTGTTGGGATGATATTATATATATAATCTGAAACTTCAAAAGATATTAGTTTCCTTACCAAATTGTTGATGGTCGATTTCAACAAATCGATCAATCAAAGGTTCTAAAGCCCATACTGCAATAAAACGTATGAAAATGCATGAAAAGAGCAAAAGAGGGAAGATCAAGATGAATACCAGGGGCTTTAATATAATTCGGCTAAAGTCAGTATGACCCTTACGTCCACAGTCATTGTATTTACTATTGTATTGTTTTTCTCTATATAACTTAACAGAGTAACAGTACATATATCACTTACTACTTTTTGGCAGTCTCTGCATATGTCTCTTTCTCCCTTTTCTTTTCTTTTTCTACAATGATTTTTCCCCTATTTATAGAGATAGGGGGTTACAAATATAATTTAATAAATTGTAAATCTATCTTTTCCCCAGCATCAGGCAATAAATGCTAGGCAACTCACTGTTGGTTTTTGGGGGCTGATCTGTCAATTGGAAGTATGTATCTTTAGCTACTAACTAGACTTTGGTGATCCGTACCTATGTAGAGGATCACTCGTTTGGTGATCTGAGGTCACGTTAGGCAACCTGTTGACCATGCAAGTTGGTCCCATTCTTGGGTTTAACCAGAGTGCTTTCTGAAAGATAGTTGAGGTGGCCTGTTTCAATTAGTGAGCTGGGGCTTATCTTTAGCGAGCTGGGACTACTGCCTTGGCCTTGTCCTGCGACCTGAGCTCATGGTTGGCGATCTAGTGCTTTTGTTAAGCAACCTCAATCTTCAAGTGAGCTGGGCCTTTTCTGGTTAGACTCGTTTGTTATTGGGCTTTTGCCAGCCCATATGCATAACTCCAAAAACGCCCATAACATTAGTCCCCTAACACTGAGTTTGTTTTGCGAACTGGGAGTTGTAGTTCACTAACAAAAGCCTTCATTTTCAGCCTGCAGTGTTGTCATTTCAGACTTCTTGTCTTACTATTTTATCTATGTCAAACCATGCATTTAATGCACATGATTTATAGTTGTTGGCGTGGCAGCCTTGCTTTTTACTAGACCGTTTGATCAAGGATAGCTGGATAGTTTCTGGATTCATCGATGAAGCTTGACTAGTCTATATAAGGCATAAAGAGCCTTCTTTTTTTTCCAGAATGACCTAATGGGTGCATTGGCTAAGCCCTCCTGTGTTTTTGATGATCCAGTTTTTTGATGAAGTGTTGCATGATGTGTATGGCCCGCTACATAGGAAATTCCTATGGATAATTCTTCTCTAAAGATTCCGGGAGGTTTTGTACAAATCTTAGATTATTTCCTCACGTCTTTTTTATAACCTTCTTATGGTTATGCTGTGGAATTCAGCCCTTCCAACTGTGTTTTTTTACCTCCTTGCACGATTGAGTTAACCGTTTGTTTTCTCCAAGTGCCTTAGGGCCAATAGGGCTGAGGAAGGAGTTTTTTAGCTAAAGAGGACAACAAGAAGAAGCTTGAAGAGTTAACTTGCTCATTGATCCTTTAGCTCATTGGAGTTTTGCTCCTAAAAGCCTACCTTCTTTTCAGGATATGATTGTTGTAGGCTTATTTTGATTTGTATCTTTGAATCCTCGTATGTAAGTTCACCTCGTTAAAAGAGGTTTTGTAATAAATCTTCATAATATTTTTATTCTTCTAAGCATGCCAAGTTGGATGTTCTGCAACCACAATAGATGACATGTTAGTTGACATGAATAGATTCCTACAAATCACAGCTAAATAAGTATTAATCAAATTGAATGATTAATCCATCACATTAATTCATCCCAATTGATAATGAATTTGAGCATTGAAGTGTCTCAGTTGATAATGAGAATAAGCACTAGAGTGCCTCAACTAGTAATGAGTATTCAAGCAGGTCACATGAAAGCTACGCCTTAATAGTAGTAGATCGCATGCATGCAGTGCCAAAGAGTAAGTCGCATGCATGCATTTGTCAGATAGTAAATCGCATGCATATGGTGTCGAAGAGTAGGTCATATGCATGCATTATATAGTAAGTTGCATGCAAGCAATGCTAGAAAGTATGTCACATGCATATGTCCTTACCAATAATCTTGTTGCTTAGACAAGTCGTAAGAATGTGCCATTGCAAGCGATGAGTTTATTTTAGCACCTCTGCACCTCAACTGGCTTGGAGCCTCAGCTGGCAATAAATTTGAGTACCAAATATGAGCACCAACGGGCCTCAGCTCGAGCACCAGAGTGCCTTGACTAGCAATAGATTTGAGTATCGGATATAAGCACCAGCGGGCCTCAACCTGAGCACTAGAGTGCCTCAATTGGCAATGAATTTAAGTGCCCAAGTAGGTCGCATGAAAACTGTGCCTCAGCTAGCACGTGATTGAGTGCCCAGGTAGGTCACACAGATGCACCTCAGCTACCATGAGTCATGTGCCCAGTAAGTTGCATTAGTGCACCTCAGCTATCACGTTGTGATAATGTATATTTACCAAGCACAACAATGTATATTTGTTAGGTCAACCATGACAATGTATATTTGTCAAGCAAGATAATGTATATTTGCTAGGTCAATTTTGTCAACATTAAGAATAGCTTGTTTCCTATATAGCCCTTTGGTGAGAATTTATTTAGAAATAAACACCAATGTAAAAATTTAGGGAAAAAACATGGGTGCCTTTATAACACTATAGGATTAAAATATGATTCTCATTTCAAATGCCTACTCTTGGTCAGGAGCTTGTTAGAGTTGTTGAGGTCGTTGTTCTGCAAGTTACATAACATAGTCTCTTAAACGACCTCTCTTGATTAGATCCTTAATTGCATCTTTGAGTGCCCAGTATTCCGAGGTATTGTGCCTGATTTCATCATGGTATGCACAAAATTTGTTTTTGTTTCTGAACTTGTTAGGAACCCTTGTGGGATTAGGCTTCCCAAAGTCCTCCCTATCCTTTTCTATTATAAATATCCTATTTTGAGTGTCTGATAGGACATTGTAACTATTGTTGTGAACTTGGTGTTGAGGTCGCTCACTCCTGGCCTTTTTTGTGACTTGGCCATCAAAACTGTCCTTTTGACCCTCTCTGTTATTCCCACTATTGCTTCTCTTTTTGCTCTGGTTGGAGCCACTCACCTTATCCTTCTGGTTAGGCATCTTTGGGCCAAAAGCCTCCTCCCACCTAATTTCCTTGGTAGCTTGCTTGTAGAATTCATCCAAGTCCTTCACTGGAGACTTATATATATATTCCTGTATAGTTTTCCATCCTTGCAAAGTCCAGTCGAGATCCTTATAAAGATTCTTTTATCAGAGAGATTTTCTACATTGCTGACCTTGCACCTGAACCGGGTGATATAGTCTTTTAGCGATTCATCTCTCCACTGAAAGACTATTACAAGGTGACAGGACAGTGCGAGTTGTTTTCTTAGTGCCTTATATTGGCTGACAAATCTCTTCTGGCACTCTTCCCAACTGTTAATGCTATGAGCTGGGAGATTCCTGAGCCATGTCCAAGGTATTTCTCCAAGGGTGGTAGGGAAAACAAGATATTTGACTAATGGATTGGTGGTCTGAAGATCCATTGGACATTGAATGCGTCCAGGTGGTTATACGAGTCACTGTCCCCATTGTACTGGGGATGTTCAAGACCTTAAACCTATGAGGAGGAGGCTTTGTCTCAATCTCCCTGGTGAATGGTATCCTCTCCTCGTAACGATCTTGGCTGCCCTAGGTGGTAGGTTATTTTTGTAACTGCTACACCCTTTGAAACAACTCTTCGATCATCCGATCTTGTGCCTTAGACCGATGGCCGAAGGATTGATGGCTCTTGTCACCTTCCTGGTTGTGGGAATGGCCATCTGAGGCTCTATACCTTCGGCTGTGCTCATGACCCAGCAAATGGAAATCTAATCTATATCCATGATTGGTCCTATTCAAGTTTCCTTCTCAACATGAGCCTTCACGTCATTTATTATCTCCTTCATTGTCCTTACAAGCTTGATGGACCTTTGACCTTAGTCGTGAATTAGAAGAGTGAACTGAACCAATTCATTGATGTTCGTCTCTAACGGGTTCCTCCTACTAAGCTCCTGACTGCTAGAATTCTCCTAGGCCTGTGCCCGAGCCAGCACCCTCACCACATCGGCCAACTCCCTTATCATGTTTTCAAGCGCCTCTTGACGCTGGTGCCATGCTTGCACTCCATCAGTCCCAAAAGCAATAGGCTGATGAGGGGTTAATGGAGCCATGCCAATGACAACACCTATTGTGTGGGCAACAGAGGCGCCTACCTCAAGGAGGATTGAGCCCCTAATCGGTAACATTTCCTATTATTGCTTCATATGACCTTTAGGTTGGCCAGTGGTAGCGTTTGTACTTTTAGTGGTTCTTCCTCTTGCCATTGCAGTTGCACAATAAATCAAAGAGAGAGAGGGAGAGTGTGTGTGTGTGTGTGTGTGTGTGTGTGTGTGTGTGTGTGTGTGTGCGCGCGCAATTTGAGCCCTTCTTCTAGTACCAAAATGTTGACGGTCAATTTCAATAATCAGTCAACCAAAGGTTTTAAAGCCCAAATTGCAATAAAACGTATGAAAATGCAAGAAAAGAGCGAAAGAGGGAAGCACAGGATGAACACTAGAGGTTTTAATGTGGTTTAGCTAAAGTCAGTATAACCCCTACGTCCATGGTCATTATATTTGCTATTGTATGGTTTTTCTCTATATATCTTAATAGAGTAATAGTACATGTATCTTTCACTACTTTTTTGACAGAGTCTCTGCATATGTCCCTTTCTCCCTTTTCTTTTCTTTTTTTTTACAATGATTTTCTCCCTATTTATAGAGGTAGGGGTTACAAATACAATTTAGTAAATTGTAAATCTATCTTTTTCACTGTATTGGACAATAAATGCTAGGCAACTCACTATCTATTTTTGGGGACTGATCTGTCGATTAAAAGTATGTGTCTCTGCTAACTGACTAGACTTTGGTGGTCCGTACTTGTGCATGGGGATCCTCGTTTGGCGATTTGAGATTGTACTGGGCGACGTGTTGGCCATGCAAGTTAGTCCCATTCTCGGGTTTAACCAGAGTGCTTTCTGGAAAATAGTTGAGGTGACCTATTTCGATTAGCGAGTTAGGACTTATCTTTAGCGAGTTGGGGCTACTGTCTTGACCTTCTCCTGTGACCTGAGCTCGCAGCTAGCGATCTGGTTCCTTTGTTGCGTGACCTCAGTCTTTAGGCAAGTTAGGCCTTTTCTGGTTGGACTCGTTTGCTATTGGGCTTTTGTCAGCCCATTTGCATACCTCCAAAAATATCCATAATACAAATGATATAAGGCAGAAAGAAATTGCTGTTCCACACACTCCAAACAACAGTATAGATGTGAAGTTTTTGAAGAAATGTCTTTTCTTCACTTGGAAACTGCCATACAACATGATCGATCATTTATGAAATCATTAAGAATAAGTGCTCAGAATCGAAAATCATAAAATAATTAATATACCTGGCATTAAAAATGATGGGTGGAAGCAAGTAAAGGAAACACAAGTCCTCTCTGAACATTATAAAGTTAGCAATGTCAAACTTGGTCACCAGCAACACCACCACGCCACAACACAAGCCCTGTATTTCCAACTAACCAAATTCACAACAAAGGCCGTGCAAGCCTCAAGAACAACAAACGAAAATAAGAAAGAAAACATGAGTACGAGGAGAAGGGCGGCGACAGATTCATTAGGCCATTTCTTGTGGAGGAGATGACCAACAAGAATGCAAGCGCAGAGAAGTGTGAAGAATAGAGATAGAATAACGAGGGTGGTGGTAATGATATATGATGAGGAAAGTTGAAGAGAAGGAGTGGCTTCAAGCAAAGCCATTTTGGGGTTAGTAGCTGAATTTGAGATTGGCCTAGGTGTGGGTTTTATAGGGATGTATTTAAGTTAATTAGAGTGTTTGTGTTGATTATCGCATACACGTAGATCGATAACGGTAGCTGTGCTCAGGTTTCGAATTTTCGATATTTAGGTGTAATGTTAAAAAACAGGACGATGTAGGTTTCTGTATCATGACAAAAATGCTACTGATGATACATCTTATGTATTCACATTACTAAAATTGTCAGTTTGATTTAAATAGGTTGATTTATTTAATTCTTATCATGTTTTTGTTGCTCGCAATGTACAATTCCATGCTTTATACTTGATGTTCATTACGCCAAGACATAAAATTTAGAGACAATATTTAAAATTCTACTTGTTTCTTTTCCTATTTCCGACGATCGGACAAGAATAATGCCAACTTAAGTAAAAAGAAATTTAGAAATTGCTGTCTGGTAGATTTCCATCATATTATATTATATTTTATAGAAAATGATATACATGTATTATAAACATATATGAAATAATTGGCTTTCGAGGCTGTATTGTCTTTTTGCCCATTACTGGACCATCGTGGAATAAGATGGCATGGTTGTTGCCATAAATTTCTAACAACCTTGTCTCATTTGTGAAGTAGCCGCCTTTTCTTTATATTTTAAAAGGCCAATAGTTCATCGAATTCTTTTAGTTCTGTTTTTAAAGTTGCAAGAGTTGTATTGCAACTTAGTAGGTAAAAAGGCTTTTATTTTCTTCCTCTTTCTAACTAAAATTTAGATTTAATTAACTAATTAATGCCTAAAAGATGCGAGATCTTACAATTTAATCCTTAAAAGATTTTGTAATTTAATTAGATCTAAGTGTTTCAAAAAATAACTTTCTTAACTCTTTCCATCAAGTGTCAAAGGAAGATTTAACAAGCATCTAGCATGACATCGTTAATTGATTACCTAGCATGTTGAGGAAACCTTCATTTATAGAAGAAATGACTTTGTTTTCCCTTGTTAATGTTGTCATTTCTTAGCGCCAATTGACATTGGTAAGACACAAAAGATTTGCTTTTCAAAGGTGGAAGACCATAGCAAAATCGAAACTCTCCATTGCTGTAAATCCCTTTATTATATTGTATATTTTTTTGGTTTTTGCATATACTTTATCAATTGAAGAGTGGACCACTTGTGGTGTTTACTTTCCCTTTATTAATATAAAATTTATTGTAAGTGTTATGATACTTATTTGTGTGATGCTTTGTTTATTTGTGTTATTTTATTTATGATGGTGGGGTTTTAATATACTGTAAGTTAAGGCTTAGGAATGTCAAGCAATGTGTTAATAGTTAGCATTGACAAGATGTAGTAACAATGTAATGCAAATGTTTCTTTTTAGCATTGACAAGATGCAGTAGCAATATAATGCTTGCAGTAGCAATATAATGCAAATGTTTGTTTTTATTTTTGTTTGATTTTTGATAACCTTAAAGTTTAGGAATGTTATTTGTTCACTTGTTTAAATTCGAAGAAGCCTATTCATAAATGTAGTATAGATAATAAGGGACACATTCTTATATTTCATTGTGGGGGATACTTTGTACATGGCCCTGACTTTAAATATGTTTGTAGAGAGATAAATGTTTGGGATTATCTAAATATAGAAAAGGCTTCTATACCTGTGATTGATTAGTTGTTTAAGAAGTATGGATATCAAAGATATTATAATATGTAGTCATTAGTTCCAGGATTTGACTTAAAACATGGACTAAGACCTCTTGAAAAAGATAGTGATGTTCATGAGTTATATATAGCAACAATGCATAGTAAGGAAATTGAGATCTAATTTTGAGCATTCTATTGAGCTTGACCTTGATATCATAGGGTTAAACACACTAAATGAGACTAATTTTGGTCCACAAACTAAACACACTAAAGTAGCTAAAGAAACAGAAGTAGAGGTTGATGCTAATAAGCCAGAGAGCAATAATGATGATGATGACGACAGTGCAGAGGATGAGAACTACATACCACCTCCTATCGCTGGTGACTCAGAGGACACTGATGAGGATGTATTAGATGACAATAATGTGGTTGAAAATGTTAGTGATCCCATTACTGCATCAGGTAGCAAACCCAACCTAACTAAGAGTAGCAAGAACAAGAAGAAATTACCTTTGTGTAAGAGGTATTGGAAGAAGAAACAAATTGGAAACACTAATGTTGACCATGATACAGACTTCACTAGTAAGAATACCTCAGTTGCACCCAAACCTCAACCTTAACGAAATGATGAGAGAGGGGAAGAACAAAATGGGTATGGAGAGAAGAATTAATTATTAGTCGAATATAGGTGCCCTAGAGTCAATTTGATTGGGCTCTATTGCATCTATGACTAAGCGGTCTGTGGATTTGGATAATAAA
>JANHAO010029637.1:0-10330 GCA_026873985.1 Saraca asoca | reverse complement strand
ATAAAATTAAGGTAAAAACACTAAGAAAACATAAAATACTATTAACAAAACGGACCAAAACTATCTTATTTTCATGCCCTTTTTCTCATTTATCATCAATACACATTGGTTACTAGTTCAGGTCTCGAGTAGCTAACTCCTTCAAGGTGCTTTGATGGAAAGTTTTACTCTTCAAGCTTGTATCAAAGGATAAATAGTCAAAAAGCAAGTTAACAACTATGCCAATTATAGGGGAAGAAATTGATGACTGATTAGTTGAAGAAGAAGTAGCTTGAAAGGGTTAAAGAGTGTACTTGATCTTTTTTCTCAAATTTTATAAGGTTCTCTTAATTTATGGGTCAAATATCAACTCAGAATGGTAAGAGCATCAAGTTATGCATAAAAATACTTCCCAAGAAAATAAAAACCAAAAGAATAGAATTGAGAAAATAGACAAAATAATGGAGAAAAATACTAAAAAATTTGAAAGAAAAAAACTATTAAACAATGGAATTTTGTGAAACAAGGTCGGGGTCTATGGTAAAGCATGGGCTCTAATTAAAAGGCCAAAATCTACTAGCCAGCTAAATTAAAGATCCAAATTTCACAAAAAAAAATTTAGTTGGCCCCTATCGAAAACATCTATAAACTTGCAAAACTGTGCACAAATAGGGATTAAAGCAAGGGAAAATAAGAAAAATTTAAAGTCTAATCCTAATATTAATATCCTATACACCAAAGTCTACTAAAAACACAAGAATTAATCAAGTCAATTCCCTGGCAATGGTGTCAAAATTTGACAACTGTCAAAATGAGCAAAAATAAGAAGTTCAACTATCCTAGTTTGTAGTAGAATGAGTCTAGGTCAATCTATAGAGACTAGTAATTAATTTAGTGTATTAAAATAAAAAGCAGAAGGCTTTAATGACTAACTACTCAAAAAAATCAAATTATACAATTAGTATTAACATAACCAAAAAGAATCAAATGTAAAAGGGAAAATTAAGTGGAAAAGCTTTAATTTAAAAGACTCTTGTATTCAATTCAGTGATTGATCATAGACACCAAAGTTTCAATCTCTCTTTGACCACTTAGTCAAGAATCAAATTAGCCCCAACACCTAAATTAATTCTTAATAATTTCCCTTTAATTTTGCTAATCCAAGTCCAACACCTAAATTAACCGTTATTGCTAAATTGATCAAAGCCCAGTACCTCAACCAATTTAACAATAGTATTAAGAGCCAGAAAATACCAAGACTAATTAACAAACTCACACTAATAGCAAATTTATTAGTCACCCTATATTTCTCTAGTATAATTGATCTATACCAGTGCATAATCAAAAACTCTATTGCTTCTCAAACTAAACAGTGATAAATAACTTTGATTACAAAAATTTAGCTAGCAGTTAATCATAATATACAATTAATTAACTAGTCATATTAACTAATCATCTAAAGTAATTAATGGAATTAAATAAGAGAAACAAAGAAATCAAATTGGAAATAAATTAGCAGTAGAAAAAAGTCTCCAATCAACAAGAAAATTGAAGCAAAATTTCCCTGAGATTGAATGAAAGGTTTAGCTACACATTACAAGAAAATTACAAACAAAAATAAAAGAAAAAAGAAAAGTTAAAAGGGTTTGATGTTCACGGCCTAAGAGAGCTACTCCTTCTTACAAAAGTTGAGAAAAGAAAAGAATGTTGAATTAATTAGATCTCAACTATGTTTTTATTTGACCTCACTCCTCTCTTTACTTGAGACTTGAGTTATTGACTTTGGCTAGAAAGAGGCACAATTGGACAAGGTCTCTTCATAGAAGTTATAGCTCCATCTCTTAGAAATCTAATGGCCTTGAACTTTCTCAATAATTCTACCTCCAGCACAACTTATGAGCTAAAAACTGAAACAGTCTTGTAGAGTAGTCTAACTCATAACAGAATTCGTCATTTAGATTCACAACCCTAAAAATTAATCAAAACAATATGGTTTCACTTGAAACTCTTCATGAAGGTTGTGGAGGTAAATCTTAGCTATCCAATAAGCTTAAGTTTGCACTAAATTGAGTTTTTAAGCTATAGATATAAATAAAATACCAAGACTAGTTCTAGGTCAGTAGGTTATTACCTTGCTCTGGCGACTTGGCTACATTTAACCCTCTAAACGGCTGAATTGGGCTTTGAATTCTTCATGACATTTGTAGAGCTTCCTCTAAGATTTCCAAATGCTTAAAAAACACCCAAATTTAAAGTCTAAAACTCTAGATACATCTAAAAATCTGAAATAGTACCAAATTACTAAATTAATCTAAGTAAGATCCAAAACTAATCAAATCAAGAAATTAATCATAAGTATCCAATTGAGTACATAAACATGACAAAAGATTAAGTATAGAATGGATATAAAATGTGTATAAATTGTATTTATCATTAAACATTAGAGTATACTTGATGGATCACTTTTATTATCCATTATTAACCTTGTTCTTTGTGCAGGGCATTCCACCGCCTTACATGACCCATCTCTATCAATTGACTTTTGCAAAAGAGTTTCAATCCACAAGTTTTTTTATTATTAATGTTTTTTAGTATTGAAAATGAGTATAAGTATGTGATTTTAATCTTTTAGGCTTAGTATTGTTATTTTGAGTTAAAAATCAGAATGATTTTAAAATAAAAAATAAAAAGAATCTAAAATGATTTTTTGAAAAATAAAATAAAATGAAATGATCCATGGACAAATTTGTTAGGCATGTGGACAACTCATGTTAGGATTTAGACTATCAAGATGACAATTCATATTTTTTACGAATCGATTCAATTCAGTCCATTATAGTTGGTCCATTTGATAGCTCTAATTCAAAATGGATCCAATTATTTTACGAGTGGGTTGAGAATGCCATAGGAGAGAGTGAGTTTAGCAACACTTAACACAAAATATAGTTATAGACTTGCTAGAATAGGCTTGGATAGACTCGTAAATAAACAAACCCAATCTAATCACATAGGTGCCATTCTTTGGGTCCAAATTATATACCACAATCCAGCTCACCACAATTTCTTATTTGCAGTGTCAAGAGTCTTACACCTTTCTGTTAAGTTTAGTTGGATGGAATAAAATAGGAATAGATAAAAAAAATTATTTAGTGAGACTATGAAATAAGAATGCCCATTCCATTAAATGATAAAATTTGCATTCTATCGTAAAAGCAATGGAATGGGTCATTTCATCATTTATGAAATGATCTATTTACACCTTTATTCCTTACATGTTTTATATATTCCAAAATTATTCTTATATTAATAAATAATAAAATAATATCATTTTTTCAATACTTTTACTATAAAAAAAATTTGATAACTATATTTTTAAAAATAGAATTTAAAATAAGATATTTTGCATTATTTATAAAATAAATATTATTTAGGTTAAATTGTTCTAATACTTCATGCAGTTTCACTCAATTTCTAATTAGATTGTTGTAGTTTGAAAGTTTTTAATTGGATCCTTACACTTATTTTTTATTTTTATTAGATACTTCAAGTCATTTTTTTATTAGATTTTGTTAATAATTGACCCATATAGACAATGATCTATTAGAAGTTTATAAAGTGAGAAACAAGTGATACTCATTTTTTCCCTGTAAATATAAAATAATTTAATAAAATATCATAATTTTCTCATAGTTATTTGTCACTTAAGTACAAATAGAGATTATAGAGTCAACAATCGTTAAATTACATCAAAAGAGTGTTGTCTAAGTGTACCAAATACTAACAACATCTAATAAGAAAATAACAGGAAACATCCAATTATAAATTAAAAAAAAATACAAGGATCCAATTCAAAACTTTTAAACTATAAGAACCTAATTAAAAATTCAGCAAAATTATAAGAAGCATCAAAGTAATTTAACATATTATTTATTATACAAAATTATTTAATATAAAATAAAAATTAATAAATTATAATTTATTAATATATAAGGAGAGTCAAACTTATAAAAAAAAACTAGCATACTTAAAGAACAAAACAATGTTATACTATTAATAAATGTTGAAGATTTTTAGTAATTGGCATAATAAATATCTAGGTAATAAAATTAATTATTTAACTTATATGTTATTATTATTATTATGTTGTTATTGCAATATCACCTATTTAACTTATATATTGTTGCCATATACCTTAAAACATTGAAGCGTTACACATTTTTTATTACTTTTAAATAAATATTTTATTATTTTTTATTGTAAAGATATTATTGTAATTAACTACATCTTTCCGTTCCATTCTTGTTATATTTTATCGTATCAAACATAAAAATAAAATAGAATGGAATACCTATTCCATTCATGAGCATATCAAACATAATTATGAAATGATTATTCATTACATTCTTATTCTTACTCTCATTCGTACTTATATTTCATTCAACCAAACATAACATTAATCTCCATATATGGCATACTCTAGATAAAATTTACATCAATCATTTTAATAGTAAATTTAGAAGAGAAATATATGTAAGCAAAATACCAATGAAACTTCAAATATGTTAGTATTTAAATTTAATTTAATATCAATGTGAAATAGTTTTACGTTATCACCCGTTGTTGGCATATTAGTATAAAAGTTATTAAAATCATCTTCTTATCAATAAAAATTCTTAATTACTATTGCTCATTTAATGATGTGTCATCTTATTCACTAATTTGTAAAAAAACAAATTATATTCACAATAAATTAAGAATCCGTTTAATTTGATAGAAAGCATCTTCTGCATAAATAACCTCATTTACTTGTATTTGTAGTTATAAAATAGAGTAAAACACTCTACCCTCCCTTAAGTTTTATCAAAAAATACGTGAACCTCCCATGCATTGTCAAAACTTACACAGACCCCTTTTACACTTTAAAAAGGTGTTACACATAGCCCCTTTTTAAACTAACGATGGTATATTCTGTTATTTAACCATTATCTCTCTAATTTGACCAGACAATGCCAAGCTTACCCTTTTGTATTGTATTAAAATGAAAATTGTATTCAAGCCCCCCATTGTTGCTATTGAAAGGCTGAAACTGAATCATTTTTTTTGTCACGTTATGATTAGTATGTAAATATTATTTATATTTACTCCTTTTTTATTTTAATCTTTTCATTTTTATCCGTGCATTGATGTCTTCTATTAATGTAAATTTAGAAGGATTAAGGTTTTTGAAAAGAAAATATAAATATGGACAAATATACTTAGTAAAAATTTCTAGATTTGACAAGAATAGGAATAAATTGTATTGTGGGGGTGTGATTTCATTTCATAGTGTACACATATTAATGATGGAAGAGATTATTCAACTAAAACAATTACACAACATGGTGGGAATGAGCAATATGTGGCTTATACAGTCAAGATTCATGAACTACATGATGAGATAAAAAAAAGTTGTCGTCAAAATTGGATATATTGAAAATGGGATTTAGTACACTTAAGGGTTGTTTTTTATATTACCTTGTAATTGTATTTTTAGTAGTTATTATTTTAGTTGGGACTTGAGATGTGTTATAGGCAAAAAGCGGCTCCGAAAGAATGAGCCCCAAACACGGTAAGAGCTAAGTCCCCTGCCTCGCGAAAGGCATCCAGCAAGCTTCGACAGAAAGTGGTATAGCGAAGTCATCTCGGTATTATCTCGTAAGGTAAGTCCCATCTCGCTCGCTGCGAGGCAGTGAGATGACTCTAAGGCTAACTCGTCAAGCAGTCAACTATCCTGCTCGAGCTCGCCACCTTGCTACAACGGCACTGAACTCACTACAGCAATTCCCATGACGACCCCAAGCTAAGAATCCACGCTAGGGAAGCCAAGCACCTCATATGGTAAAGCAGCGCCACGTGACGGATGTAGACAAACGTAAGTCTACAACCGACCAGGGGACCTACCCTGCAGCCTACATTCTACAACAGTCGAGTTGTAGTCTTTTACTGTCTTTTCCATTTATATCTTAATATAATACAACTATAGCTTGTAATTAATGCATGTAACTTCTTCTTCCTCTATAAATAGGATTGCATTGTTAGAAGAGAAAGGGGCAAATAACTCTGTAAGCAGAAACTCTGCTAAAATCATTTTCTCAATATATTAATAAAATCTCTGTCGTGAATGTAGGGTCCGATGCCGCCCGGATTTAGCCAAACCAAGTTAAAAATACTGTGTCTCCCTTTCCTTCTTCCTTTCGGACCATCTCCTTCCACACTTTAGGAGCAACAATTGGATCCCGAACTCCTCTCGTTGGCCAGATTCTGGGACCCTCTGTACGAACCAAAATCTGACCTCAACATTTTTGGTACCGTCTGTGGGGACCATCTGCTCTCTGAAGTCTCCATTGTAGCTCAACAATGGCACAGGGAAGAACTACTGGGAGCTCAACCACTCCAGCCCTTCAACCAATGGACACCCCTATTGTGGGGGCTCACCAATAGTCTATCGTTGCTCTTGAAATTCTAGAGGCACAAATGCCCAGCCAGCCCCGTTCGGCGCTCGAAAGCACGGTAAGAGAGCTAGCTGAAATCGTCAAAGCACTGACACAGGCCCAAGTTCAGAGCACGTAAAGACAAGAGGAGATCATGATACAGCTCCAACAGCTTCATAAAGAGGCTCAAAAGGAAATCCATGAAGATCGTGATAGTCAGCAGCTGGGGGGCTTGCAATGAGCAGGAAGCTCCACCCCTCAGTCTGAGACGAGCGACCAAACAATGGAGGAAATCCTCCACAGGCTCGAACAACTAGAAGAGCGTCTGCAACCTCAGAGCCATCAGCCTCGCCGTAAGGAAAGCTCTCCATTTTCTATGAAGATCAAGACGCGACCTCTCCCACAGAAACTTAAAGTGCCTGGGATCCCGCTATATGATGGGAACAGTGACCTGAACGACCACCTGGACGTCTTCAATACTCAAATGGACCTCCAAACCGCCAACCCCCTGGTGAAGCGCCGTATTTTTCCTGCCACATTAAGGGGAACGCCTCGAGCATGGTTTTGACGCCTCCCGGCTCACAACATCGACAGTTGGGAAGAATGACAGAGGAAATTCGTTGATCAATACCGGGCATTAAAAAGACATCTTGCACCCCCTTGCCATCTCGCGATAATCTTCCAGCACAAGGACAAGTCGCACTCTGTGAAATTCACTTCATCATTGCAAGGATTCATCTGGAGATCAGATGGCCCGAGGCCTACCCCGTTGATACATCCATTACACAGATTTATCCAAGGGTCAGATGGCGCGAGGCCTACCCCGTCGATACATCCAAAGTGAGCCACATTTCATGAAATGCAGTCAGGAGAACAAACTCCTGGATCACTGAGCAACAAACTTGTTGTCTCACTGAGCAACAAGCTTACTGTGGGACTGAACAACGAGCTTGCTACGAGACTA
The DNA here is from genome assembly GCA_026873985.1 of Saraca asoca. Taxonomy (NCBI): domain Eukaryota; kingdom Viridiplantae; phylum Streptophyta; class Magnoliopsida; order Fabales; family Fabaceae; genus Saraca; species Saraca asoca. Next base: position 2,917 of record JANHAO010029637.1, on the reverse strand, counting down.
AGCAACAAGCTTGCTATGAGACTGAGCAATGGGCTTGCTGTGGTACGGGCGTGCGATCCTACTTAGCGATGAGTTATCACCTCACCATAACAAAATAAAATCGAGGGTAAGACGGCCCTATAGCCTACCTCAACAATACACTCAAAAATGGGCCGCCAGCCCACTACAAGTGCAAGGATGCTAAAACAAGTTGTTGCAGCTTTCCTACAACTTACCACCCACAGCTCTCATGCGGACGAACTCTCAAGCCTCGAAAACTTACAACTCCCGATCCGCAAAGCACACCAAGAGTTAGAGGGGTTATGTTATAAGCAAAAATCGGCTCCAAAAGAACGAGCCCTAAACATGGCAAGAGCTAAGTCCCCTACCTCGCCAAAGGCATCTAGCAAGCTTCATTTCACCCTTCGACAAAAAGTGGTACAGCGAAGTCATCCCGATATTATCTCGCAAGGCAAGTCCCATCTCACTCGTTGCGAGACAGTGAGATGACCCTAAGGCCAACTCGTCAAGCAGTCGACTATCCTGCTCGAGCTCACCACCTTGCTACAGTGGTACTGAACTAGCTATAATAGTTCCCATGACGACCCCGAGCCAAGAATCCCCGCTCAAGATGCCAAGCACCTCACATGGTAAAGCAGCGCCACACGACGGATGCAGATAGATGCCAGTCTACAACTGACCAGGGGACCCACCCCGTAGCTTACATTCTGTAACAATCGAGTTGTAGTCTTTTACTATCTTTTCCATTTATATCTTGATGTAATATAATTGTAGCTTGTAATTAATGTATGTAACTCCTCCTTCCTCTATAAATAGGATTGCATTGTTAGAAGATAAAGGGGGCAAATAACTCTGTAAGCAGCAACTCTGCTAAAATCATTCTCTCAGTACATTAATAAAATCTCCGTCATGGAAGTAGGGTCCGATGCCGTCCAAATTTAGCCGAACCATGTTAAAAACACTACATCTCCCTTTCCTTCTTCCTCTTGGACCATCTCCTTCCACACTTCAGGAGCAGCAATTGGATCCCGAACTCCTCTCGTTGACCGGATTCTGGGACCCTCCGTACGAACCGAAATCCGACGTCAACAATATGTAATTATTGTATTTTTATTTGACCATGTAATGACATTTTCTATTTAAATTACCAAATTTGCTTTTCTTAATTTTATTTAGTTTGATTTGTAAAATTTTATAACATAATTTAATTACATTTTTTACTTAATAGAATGTTGAAAAAAAATTATAATGTAAGTTAATTACATTTACAACTAAATAAAATTAGCAGCATTGGTTTATTATGCATAATTAATTAGAAATTGTTTAATATTTAAATACTCTCTCTTAAAACCAAAAAGAATATAATATGCAAAAAAAAAAAAAAAAACCAAATTAGTGGCTTTAGGACTACTCTTTATGCCCTGATGGCAAATTGATAAAAAATTAGAAAAAAAAATTTTAACAAGGTTTTAGTTGAAAAAAATGAGGAAAGGAAAAAGGTTTCTTAAAGCCAAAGGTGCTCTATAGCCAAATTCCAAAAACATCTTCAAGAAATGCAAAAAAAAAAAAAAAAAAAAAGGTTTCCCAAAGTTAAATCCATAATCCAAATTCACAAAAGCATAATAAACGATTGAAAAAGAAAAGAGTAAACTATCATTACTTCAAAACATATATCCAAAACAGGTAGCTAGACAACTATTTAATTGTGCTTTAAGACCAAATTCAACACCTAAATGTAATCAAATTCACCTAAAATTTAATATATATTTATCACCCCAAATGTATCCAAATTCAATTGAAATTTAACATAAATTCATCCCAAATGAAATCTAGAAAGATGTGGTAGAGGTCTCATTGACTCCACATAGCAAAAAGCAAAAAGTTCCCATGTGTCTCCAACTACTTGGAACTTTATGCACTAGCAACAGCATCTTTATTTGACATACCTCCCCTAGAAAGTTTACCTTCCTTTAAAGCAATACTAGATCTAGCAACAACTTTTAAACCAGGGGTAAAGCTTTCAATTTCATATTCCATAGTCATGATAGAACTCCCTTAAGTTGCATTTTCATTACAGTTAGCAAACCTAGATAATTGACCTCGGGCATATGCCTGTTGTCAAGCTTTCTACAATAAATAACAATAGAATCATCAATAAGTAACAATAGAAATAAAAGCAATGTCAAGGTCTTAATTTCATTTTTTTATTGTTCTAATAGTTTAAAATTATAGCAATAGTTGTTATAGACACAAATTACCCTCTTTGCTCTTTTTTTTAGGTATTGCTTCATGGTTTTAACTTGGATAGATGCTAAATCGTAGAAGCAGTTGTCTTTCTTGATGTTTGAGACCTTGTTGTAGGTGGTATAGGTGAAGGTCCCTGGTTCAGAGTAAGCTCCAGCATATGACAGTGAGTTGAAATTAAAAATTATATAATGACAGGTTTTATAACTAATTAAGTGACATATATGATTTACCTTCTTCTACTCTTCCTTGGCCTTTCAGGCATTCTAGTTAATGGAAAAAGTCACACTTCAGTGTCCTTCAAAGTGTTGGGGTCAGGTAATAGAGTAATAATGTGTGGCATGATTTTAAATACATTAAAGGGTTGTAAAATCTATCATAATAATCTTCAATCTTGCCATGATTATATACTATACAAGTAGCTACATGTTTGCCAGGTAAGCCACTAATAACCTAAGTATTACACCCACATATTCTTTCTGCTAAGTTTACAACAAATCTAGTGAAACCATCTTGCATTGCAAATTGGTTTCTACATGCTGCAAACACCTTGGGCAATCTTGTTAGTAAAGATGGGTGCCCTAGACAAATTTGATTGAGTGCTATGGCAGCCACAACTAAACATTCTGTGGATTGGATATTAAAGGGTGAATATTCATCTTAGAATGCATAT
>JANHAO010029636.1:0-10328 GCA_026873985.1 Saraca asoca | reverse complement strand
CTTGAGAAACTAGCAATTGGCACTATTTTTAGTAGGTTAATTGGCACAAATTCTTGTAAGAAAAGTATAAATTCTTCTTGGTTTTAGTGATAAAGAAAATATAGAAGTAACCTGGTCGTGCTAAACTTATTATAACTCATAACAATGCCATCCCATAAACAAATAGCAAAAAATAAATAAATAAAAGAAAGAAAAAACTATCAAATTATGCAATGAAGAAATTTTCGATAAGCTATCTCAATATGATGATAAAGGAAATTTAAGATTCAATAATAAATTACTGATGATATGCAGGTCGGGATGGCCAGGGTATGATCTTTTACTTTATACAGTGATTTCACTGTACAGTTTACATCCTTTTCTTCTAATTGGGCACCCCTACCAGAAAGAGCATTAAAAGAAAAAAGTCATATATTTGCTCAAATGAGAAAAAAAAATGCAAATCTAAAGCACCAATTTATTATATTATATGTGGATGACCCTCAAATATAAAAGATAAACTGAAGGGCAAGGGTGCATTCACCATCTACACTTCTTTCAAGCATTAGACATCCATCTTTGGCCAAAGTCATAATCACATATTTGATATTTGGCAATCTTGAAAGCATGGAACTAGTGCACTTGGGATAGATGGTGCCTGTGTCCATGCCTAACACAAGGGAAAAAATAATTGCATTCCAAGTAGAGACTGTAACATATAGAACTAACATAAGCATATGGACATATGTGTGTAATTAATGGAGTAGTGCATTTTTTAAAAACATGAGTTACAAGTGAATGCATATGGGTCAGTAGCAGAAGAGGAAATTGTTTATAAAACATGAAGTAAATTTTAAAATCTTGAATTGCAACCAGATGTGTTTCTAGGTTCCAGATCAAGACTAAAAAACTATAATACAGCCATATCTTCCACATAATTATCCATCCAAATATATTTTGTCCATATCAATTCAAAGTGCATCTACAACAAAAGATATGATAAAGGAAAAGTTATAAGCTTGTCATGTTTAATCATATTATATGAAACTAACGATTTCAGTACCTGTGGAAACTTCATAGGCCATACAACATAATCTGCAAGCTCCAGATGCTCATCTAATCCTTCCCTCAGCGATTCTGCCTTAACTAAAATAGGTATATTATTGCGAGCTGCTTTTACTTTGAAACCCTATTGCTACTATTCAAATACCAATTACAGGGAACAACAACTATCTCCCTATACCCATCCCTTCCCAGGCACACAAGATGGGCTATATAATGCATGCCATATGGAGTATCACCAACCCAAAATTATGCCCACTTGGGTTGTTTTTACATCTAGCCTTTTGGAATTGTGAAAAAAAAAGCACAAGCAAAAGTAAGATAAGGATTACCTCTTGCACAACAAATGAATTAGTTTCAATTGATATTCCATCAAAATAAACTAATCTCACTCCATCAAATGCAGATAATAAGGTTGATTGGGACAGGTCATTTGGCATTATGGGAGGATCTGTAGGAGTGTAAATCGTTGTACAAGATTTCCTGAAAGGATTAGGGTTTATGCAAATCATCAATAATTCATAGCAACTAGTTCAAATTTATTAAGGTAAATAAAAATAGATCAAAATAATAGTTCAATCTTACTTGCTTAGTATTCCCTTAGCTGATTGTAGCTAACATGGAGCTCAAAATGCAGCAAATGCCGTTTGAGGGAGAGACCCCAAACAGGGCAGCTTCTCTGCTACCTAGTTGTGATGGTCCATTGCTTGCTAGTGCGTAGTTGCGACTAGCATCCTCTCACGAAGGAAATCTGATGCGATGCCTCGTCCCAACCAGCAAAGCTCTCGTCGTAAAACATAGAGAGAGGAAGGTGAGGAGTAGGACAGTGAAGGAGGTCAAATACCCTCAGCATAGGAAAAAAAAAGGTAAAAGAGATTTAGAAAAAATATTTACTAGATTTATTTTATAATTATGGCAACACTTAAAAAAGTGTTGTCTAGTATATCTATGGAAACAATTTTAAGTTATTGTTGCTTAAAATTAGAAACAAAGGCAACAATAAAAAAAACTATTGCCTATTCTAGTTATAGGCAATAGTTTTTAAATGTTGTAGAGTTTAGTGTTGCTAAAGGCTAAAAATGTTGTAGTGATACAATAAAATCTTTGATGTGATGCATCTCTCACATGGAATGGAACCAGATAAATGAAAAAATATGTAAGAAGTGAGGACACCTAAATAACATAGACATAATTATCAAAATACTTCATCAAATTTCTAATAAAAACCTGACAAAGTTTTCTCTATTTTTCGAACCCTAAGCACTAGTTTAATACATCAGTTGAGGGCTACATGCCTTACTCACAACCTGTACAACTAAATAGAAGATCATAAAGCCCAAATGTAATAATATGTACAAACTATTGGGCAATAACTAGACATAATCACATGCATGACTCAACTATACTAACTATCAAAATACCACCATTAATAAGCATTCGAGCTCCACAAAAGAAGTATACCCAATTAAGGAGCAGACTCAACTCTAGATGAATATGGATGAATAGCGGGAGTGATCTTAGGCTCAGAAAATAATAAAGAAAATGAAGTGAGTTTTATAGAAACCCAGTAAGTGAATAATCTCTTAAAAATCCAATAATTAGTTTACAACTCATATTCAAAAGTAAGCTAGTAAAACACACACATACACACACATATACGGAGATTTAAATATTTGTACATAAGTATGTTATCAAATTTGAAACAATAAGAACAAATACAATATCATCTTATTTTTCAGAATAATTTCAAGTAACTCAGTAGAGAAAAACACTAATGTTATTCTTATTTCACAAACTTTACAAGTGATAAAAAAGAATTCAGTATTTCTATATATAACTAGAATCCAATAGATAATTCCTAAAGGTAACCTTACCTAACATATATCAACCATCATCATCCACCTTATTCTCCTAATAGATATCCTCCCCTTATTCCTCCAATAGATATAATTCTAATTACAAGTACACTTGGAGGTTTCCAAAGTAATCTCCAATGGATTCAAATTTCAAAACGCATAGTCAACAAAATATTTTGTATGACATAATGTATTTAGAAGTAAAGAACTAATTTCAACCAAATTTATAAATTAAATTATTTGATGACATTGGCATCTATTTCAACAGTCTGATATGGCAAAATAATACAGTCATTAGCACCATACGCAATAATTAATGTAAAAAGAATAGGTACATTATAGTACTTCATATCCATGTATATATATAATGTATGATTATATTTTTTTTTTAAAAAGGAACTAACAACGCTCTAATTACTTAACAATCTTAGTATTTTATGATGTTCCAAGTCCTGATATCAAACAAATTTAATATTTTGCAAAAAGAGAGGTTTACAAAAGGAGTAGAATTATCCATTCACCTTTGAAGTTAACGAGATAACTTTAACTTGAAATCTTGAACCATAGCTTTCCAAAATAGCTTATCCAACTAGTTCGCCAAAACCTAATACCCAAAAAATCACAACCATCTCACACAATAAATTTCTAATTTGATATAAAATCTTTGTTAATTCCATAAACTGGATCCTAAAACAAAAGAAAGTAAAGTTAAAAAAAGTATAAATATACTTACTATTTGTATACAAGGTCTAGGTTTTCAATTGAGCAAGAAAAAGTGAAGAAAGGAGTTGTCTTGTTGTAGTTTACAAAGTCGATTAGAGGTGGGAGTAGACTGGCTGGAAAGAGCAACCTCGCTAAAGGGAGTAGATTGGGAAGAAGAAGAAGACAAGCTAAAGTAGCAACTACAATTGATCGGTAGCAACTGATGGAAGAGCATGGCGGGGTGCCATGAAGGCCTATGGTGGCTAGAGTAGAGGTTAGAAGTTGAGAGAAATAGAAGCAGGCCGAGTGTAGCTCTTAGATTTCACTTTGGAAGAGGAAAAGAAGCAGAGGTCAATTACCACTAGGATGAAGCCGAACAGAAGAAGAAGAGAGACAACTAATCCAATGATCTTGTTGCTAAGGAAAGGAGAAAGGAAGCGTGCAAAGAAAGCAAAGGATCTTTTGTTTTCGTTGTTTTCGAGCGAGACAGAGAGAAAGGGCATCGAAGAAATAAAGAAAAAGTAGAAAAAGAAAAAAAAAGAGAAAAGGGAAAAAAGAAAAAGGGAAAATTGCAATTTAAACCCAAGATAAGATTTAAACACTCACTATAACAACCTAATTTTAAAATTTTCCAGCAAATAAAATGTATGCCAAACTATAAATATGTACTTTTAACACCTGATTTTATAAACTTACTACCAGCTCAAATTATTTGCTAACGTATTACAAATTCTATCCTATCAAGGAATTTTCCCTCAAATTTTATAAACAGAGTTGTATGGGATCAAAATGAAATATTTTATTAAGTATTGAAAAAATAAGGGTATTTATCCTTCATAATCGGTCTGGGTTCCCAAATCATTTCTTCTTTCCCATAGTTTTCCCATAGGACTTTCATAGAAGGATAATCTTTGGAGTGGAGCTTTCTAATTTGCCAGTCAATAATAGCTACAGGACACTCCTCATAGGTCAAATGACTATCCAGTTTAATTAAGATTTTTGGAAGGATGTGAGACAGATTTAGAACATGCTTTTTCAACATAGACATATGAAAAATAGGTTGCCTGCTCCCTAATGCTGGGGGTAGGTTTAGCTTATAAGCCACAATGCCTATTCTCTTTATTATGGGAAATGGACTTATATATCGGGGACTTAGCTTTCCTCTTCTACCAAATCTCATCACTCCTTTCATAGGTGATATTTTCAAAAACACTTGGTCCACCCACTTGAAATTCCAAATCCTTTTTTCTCTTATTAGCATAAGATTTTTGATGACTCTAAGCTGTTATTAATTTTTCTTTGATGATCTTGACTTTCTCATTTTCCTTCTAAATTAAATCTGAGCCTAACAACTTCGTCTCGCCTACCTCAAACTATCCAATGGGAGATCTACATTTTCTTCCATATAAAGCTTCAAAAGGAGCCATTTGAATTGAAGAATGATAGCTATTGTTATAGACAAATTCAATCAAGGGTAGATATCACTCCCAACTACCCTAAAATTCTAACATGTAAGCTCGAAGCATGTCTTTTAGAACTTGAATTGTTCTCTTAAATTATCCATCTATTTGAGGGTGGAAGGCTATGCTAAAGTGAAGTTGTGACCCTAAGGCATCTTGAAAGGACTTCCAAAATTATATAGTAAATGGAGTGCCTCAATCAGATATAATTGACAATGAAACTCCATGGAGAGACACAATCTAATCCAGGTATAATCAAACATACCAAGAAGCTGAAAAAGTAGATTTCACTAGAAGAAAATAGGCACTTTTGGTCAAACGATCAATAATGGCCTAAATAGAATCATAGCCTTTTGCAGTTCTTAGTAGTCCAGTAAGAAAGTTAATGGTAAATCTTTCCTACTTCTATTCAAGAATCTCTAAATTTTGGTGTAAGCCTACAAGTCTCTGGTGTTGAGCTTTAACTTGTTGACATATGAGATATTAGAAAATGAAATTTGTTATGTCATGTTTAATTTCTTCTCATCATAATCTACCTTGAAATCTTGATACATCTTGTTGTTGTTGGGCTGCATAACATAAGATGAAGAGTGGGTTGTATACAGAAGTTGTTGTCATAGGTTAGCAACTTTAGGCACCCATATCCATTCATGATAAATTAAGGCTCCTCGATTATCTCTTACTAAGCTCAAATCTGGATCCTTCTTCATTTTGTCAAGTAGCTTCTTTATATCCACATCCTGAACTTACATGACCATGATTTGATTAACAAGTGGAAACTGTACTTGCACATATGCCATAAGTATCCTAGGCTCTAATATTTGCAATTCGATTCCATCGGTTTCCACCTTGTGCAACTCTCGAATGATCGGTCTTTAGTGAACATCAATATGAGCAAGAATCCTTACAGACTTTCTATTCAATGCATCAGTTACCACATTGGCCTTGCTTGGATGATATAAGATGGAGCAATCATAGTCCTTTATAAGTTCCATCCAATAATGTTGCCTTAAGTTTAGGTCTTTCTACTCAAAGATATGCTTCAAAATCTTGTGATTAGTATAAATCTCACATGTTTCACCATAAAGGTAATGGCACCAAATATTTAATGCAACCACCACCGTAACCATTTCCAAATCATGAATAGGATAATTTTGTTCATGCTTCTTAAGTTGCCATGATGCATAGGTTATAACTTTGCCATGCTACATCAAAACACATCCAAGGCCAATCCTGGAGGCATCATAATGAATGGTATAGTTGCCACCATTGGTAGGTAATGCCAACACTGCTGCCATGGTCAAACACTCCTTGAGTCATTAAAAACTTGCTTCATAGGAATTAAACCACAAAGTTTGCATGTTTTTAGGTCAACTTGGTCAATAGGGATGAAACTTGAGAGGAATCCTTCATAAATGGCGACAATACCTAGGCAAACCCAAAAAGCTATGAATTTCAGTCACTGAGGTGGGCTTAAGCCAATTTTGGACCATTTCTACTTTTCTGGGATCTACACTGATACCTTTCTTAAAAACCATGTGCCCTAGAAAAGTTACACTAGATAACCAAAACTTACACTTTTAAAATTTAGCATACAACTGATGCTTTCTAAGAGTTTGCAAAACTATCCTAAGGTGTTGCTCATGTGCTTGGTCACTATAGAAATAAACCAAGATATCATCAATAAACACGATTACAAATTGATCAAGGAAAGATCAGAAAACCCTGTTCATCAGGTCCATGAAAGCTGTAGGAGCATTATTCAATCCAAAAAAACATCACAAAAAATTCATAGTGACCGTACTAAATGCAAAAAGTAGTTTTTCGAATGTCTTCCTTTTGGATTCATAACAACTGATAGCCTAAATGTAAGTCAATCTTAGAAAAGTATTAGATACCTTGGAGTTGATCAAACAAGTCATCAATTCACAGTAGTGGATATTTATTTTTCATTATGACTTTATTTAATTACTTGTAATCAATACATAACCTCAAAGTCCTATCCTTTTTCTTTATGAATAATATAAGTGCTCCCCTTGGTGAAGTATTGGGCCAAATAAAACTCTTGTCCACTATATCTTGTAGTTGCACTGTTAATTCTTTCAATTTAGTAGGCGCCATTTGATAAGGTGGGGTAGAGATGGGATCAGTTCCTAGAAAAACATCAATACAAAACTTAACTTCTGTTTCTGGTGACATTTTAGGCAACTATTTAGGAAAAATCTTTAAGAACTCTCGAACCACTGGTACATCTTCTCTTTTTTATTCTACTTGCTTTGTGTCCCTGATATAGGTCAGATAAGCCTCACATCCTTTCCTAATCATATTTCTAGCACTCAAGGCAAAAATAAGGTTAATGGGAACTTTGCTCCTATCTCCCTGGAGTAAAATGAAATCTCTTTCTGGTACATGAAAACTAACCAGCTTATTGTGATAATCAACACATGCATGATATGTAATCAATACATGCATGATATGTTAATAATCAATCGATACCCAAGATAACATCAAAATTAACCATATTTATCATAATCAAATCAGTAGGTAAAACAATCCCACATATATTAACTTCACAAGAAGATACCCTATTACAAGCAGTCAGTGTCTGACCCAAAGGAGTAGAAACCATCAATTATGATTCTAAAGGAAGACAGGGTATGGCAAGTCATAATGCAAGACAGGAAGAAATGAATGAGTGGGTTGCACCTAGATCAAATAGCATATAAGTTTGAATAGAATCAATTGATAAAGTACCTGTGACTTTTATATTGGAGGCTTGGCATCCTATCTAGTCAAAGTATACACTCTTGTAGTAGCTCTATGCCCACTCCCACAACCTCTACCAAATGATCCCCTATATCCTCTTCTCCCACCAAACTTAGACAATAAGGGTCTTACAGATGCTGCAGATTAGGGCAAAACATTTCTTGATGTACTCGTGGCCCTAATGCCACTAGGTGGCACTATTGGATAAGGAAAATCTCTCACCATATGATCCATTTGACCACATTTAAAACAAGCTTCAGTCTCCCACATGCAAATCCCCAAATGAATTTTTCCATAATCTAACACGGTCTTAGTGCTTCAGGTCTAACTGGAGTAAGACAATTGGAGCTAGATCCTCCAGAAAGGTGATGACTGGAAGAATTAACACCTACTAGTCTTTTATTTAGATTACCTCGACCTGGGTTCTAGAGGGAAAATTGCATATCAGACCTCCATAAAAGAGGTGCATTAGAAGCCGAGGATGAGGGTCTTCTAGAATCTCTACTTGTACCTTTATATCTTAATCTTTTTCTTGCACTACCTTGAGCCTTTCTTTCTTTCTTCCTTTCCATAAATCTCACTTCTAGTTCTATGGCTTGGTTATATACATGTTTACATGTAGTGCCCTTAGAAACTTGAATAACATTGAAGTAATTATCATTGAGGCCATCAACAAATTTCTTGGCCTTGCGATGAGCGAATAAAATATCTATCAAAATGATAAATATCACCTCTTAATTGGTTGTTAATTTATGGTTTTTGCTTTACTTTTACTTTAGTTTTGTTAATTTGTTCTTGGTACTACTGTAGTCTACATTTGTCTTTTAGGTTAGCGAAATAGGCTTCAAAAAGGAAGATAAAAAGATGAAGAATGAATCACACTTGGGTCAAGAAGAGTTGAGGAAGAAGATATAAAAAGACCAAGTTGAATGTTCAAAAGAATCAAAAGAGAACCATGAAGCCAGCACAGAACACAGCCTAGCCGTGTCCTCAAGCACAGTCATGTTCTGTGCAAGATCGTGCGACCTTCTAGAAGACAACCAGCTCAAAACACAGGCAGCCCGTATCCTGGAACACAGCCATGTTTCAAGCCAAAAACTGGTTATAAATAGTTGTTCAAGAGGTAGATTAAGGCATTCACCAATTACTCTTGCTTAGGCTTATTAGAGTTCGAGTTCTCTAATTCTTTTAGGAGTTTTTCTCATTCTAATTAGGATTCTTTCTTCTCTTTATAGTTCTTTCAAGAGTTTGATTTACATTTAGCATTGTTTTTCTTTTAATTCATCTTTATTTCTTTCTTGTTTCTTTATTTCATTATTGAACATTATGCTTTCTTTTATATTACTAAATTGTGCTTTTCCTTTCATTATGTCTGAGTAAATATTTATTCTAGGATTAGGATTAAGCCCAATTATGATTCTTTAATGTTATTGATGAATTTCCTATTGTGATTCCCTGATTTATTTTGGTTCAACTATTATGCCTATAATGGTGTGATAAAGTATTTGGCCAATGTTGTATCATGTCTTAGGAAGATAATTGAAGTATCAAAAGGAGAAATTTGTCTCTAGAAAACTAATAGTTGAATAAAGGAATTTTAATCATGAAAGTAGAAAATTATCCTTTGATTTACCTACTATTTTTATACTTGATCTTTCTCTCTTTTTGCTATTCCTATTTGATTTAGGCAATCCTAAATTGTAAACTTCTGGTAGTTGAAACAAAGATCTCTGTGGGATTCGACCCGTATTTGTCGGTCTCTACTACAGCTACGTTGTGTGCTTACGGAGTAAAATAATAATACATCAAGTTTTTGGTGCCATTGTCAGGGATCCTTGCATCAATATTAGTTTGTTTTGCAATAAGAATTGATCTAAATCTTTCTTTCTCTTCTCTTGCTGCTTTCACTCCTTCTTCTTGTGTAGGTATTCCCTTTTATGCGAAGAGCCCCTCAAAATCTTATTCAGTTTGATTTAGAGATTGAAAGGATGCTTCAAAGAAGAAGGAGACAAAAGAAATAAGAACAATCATCTCTAGCCATGGAACAGCTAAACAATCGCTCATTGAAAGATTTCACTACACTTGACACACATGGCATTAGCCTCAACATTGTTAGACCAGTCATGGAGGCAAACAACTTCGAGCTAAAGCCTACACTTCTACAGATGGTGCAGCAAAACCAATTTGGAAGATCTCCTACAGAAGACCCAAATCTCCATCTCTCTATCTCTTTGGAATACTGTGACACATTGAAGATGAATGGAGTTCCTCCAGATGCAATCCAACTAAGATTATTTCCTTTCTCTCTAAGGGATAAGGCTAGAGCATGGTCACATTCACTGCCATCTGGCTCCATTACAACATGGCAGCAACTATCACAAGCCTTCTTGGCTAAGTATTTTCCCCCAAGCAAGACAACTCAACTCCACAACCAGATTACAACCTTTAACCAGAAGGATGGAGAATCTTTATATGAAGCTTAGGAGCAATTTAAGGAATTGTT
>JANHAO010029635.1:0-10327 GCA_026873985.1 Saraca asoca | reverse complement strand
TAAATAAAAATTATATTTATATTTTTCACTTTGGTCCCTAAAGTCTTAACTGACTTCTAGGGACTCAACACTTTTATGCTACCTTAACAAAGGCTTAACAAAGGCCTAGCTTCCACAAATCTTTTTAATTTAGTCCCTACTGGTTTTTCAATTTAGTCTTTTTATTCAATTTTTATTTTTATTTTATTTTCATAAATTTTTTAGGTGTTACAAATTCTTCCCACCATCAAAAGAATTCATCCTCGAATTCTTAAAATTTGGTTACATCAGGGCAAACAAAACTTCATAGAAAGTGATGGGGTATCCTCACATCACACTTTTGCTGCACACTTTGATATATGCAAACAAGGGAACCCTGTTAGGTTGATATGTGACTCTGAGAAAACCAAGGGATAAGATTTTATCCCCTTCTTGTTAAACATGAAGTCAGATTCTAATGAATTTATCAAGAGCCACGTATAATAATCTATATTTTCCTTAATTTATTCAAAAGTACTTTATTTTCTCAAATTTTCTGTGCAAGAATATTCTAGAAATAGTCTGACTAACAGACATTAACAATCGATAGAATCTGAACTATAAAACTATAATATCAAAATTTTAGCCACATGATGAAAAACTCTGTAACAGAAAATAACATCTTCAGATGTTAAATAATCGCATAAGGTAATAATCAAAACAATTCTTAACCATCAAAACCAAACATTTATTCTATATCATTTCTTAATCAGTGACCTAAGTCACTTAGCAACCCATGGAATACTTGTGACATCATATTCTATAGTTTCAAGAGAAGTAATAGCATGGCCCATCGGGTTTCAAATCAATCATATGGAATGACAACACAATGTTTGCCCAAATATTAAGAACAATGGACCAATGCTAGTTAAACAAAACAAATAATAAAATTACCACTTACTTAACAAACAATAAGTCAATACTGAACAATAACTCAGAGATAAAGCGATTTACGCATAGAACTCAAATCACAGAATACTATAATATGAAACTTATCAAAAGTCATAAACCAATATTAGTTAAATGAAACTAAGAATAGATATACGAACAGACAATAACATCTCAATGATAAAATAGTCACTTAGATGGTTTAAACTATCAAATGATCCAGAACAAAACTCATTGGCCAGACTGATTTGAGACGGGGTCAAAATAGAATTAGGAATAGATTAAACACACAAGTTTGAATGCTCCCATTCAGACAATCAAGTAGCAACTAATAATAATTCAAAACAAATATGTACACAATGACATAGAGAAGAAAAGAGAAACAAAGTGACTTAATCGCGTGTTACCATTATTGCAGGTTGATACAAATGCTAATATCTACAATCTTATGCCCATGATCAATGCATATAGGAGCAACTCTACCTATTATCTGAACCTTTTTTTTTAACCTTGTACTTTCCAGTTCTTAACTATTTATATAATTTCTTTCTTGTTATAATTAATTAATTTTTTAGATTTACAGGGTATTAGATCCTTATCTTGACCTTGATGAACTATATAACTAAAAGACACCTAATCAATTCTATCCTAAAAATAAAACAGTTTTAGGTTGCACTCCTTCAGGTGCAACCCTAACAGTGCAACTTTCAAAAGCTTAAATTTTTCCATGTTTGTACCGTGAGGGAACATCTTTCAAGATTTCTTGAAAATCCTTCTGATCATATAATTTCTTAATCATCAGAGATAACTCATACAGAGTTTGAAACAAATTTTCTTTTTTGTAACATTCATGTCACTATGCTCAAATTTCTCAAAGAAATTGAGGCAATATTACCTTGATCCCATCATGTCATATCTCATTTTCAGATCTTCAGGTCAAATGTCAAGACAGATTTTTGTTCAGGGATTTTCAGAAAAACTAAATCAATGTTCCCTCTAGTATACTGCTAAAAATAGAATTTCACATGTTATTTTTGGACTCTTGTTGACACCACAGCTATTACCCGTATTTTTTTAACTATCATGTAATAGAGAATCCGTTTTATATGAAATCATAACACTCTTATGAGTAGGAATAGGAAACCTAAGATTTATGGTATGGGCATCAACATATCCCCATATGTCATGCTCCCAGGTGCACTAACATGAACCAGGTACGCTTATCCCATATTATCAGTTGGATACTTTTGTGATTTCACATTATACATATGTCCCTAATCTTTTGTTCTGATACCACCTTTGTCACGACCTGCCTAGGTGATACGTGGCCGGCGTAGAAGGTCACCCATAAGAAACCTCCTACAAGCCTAACTATAATATCAACTCATAAATACTTGTCTATTTCTAAAAATTCAACAGAGTTTCCCCTATAATCTGGATGCCTAGGCTCAAGGCCTTCATACAATACAAGGGTCACATGCTCATCAAAACCTATATAATAAATAAATGGATATGCAATGGCCTAGGCTAGACAACTACAACTTACTGGGCATCCAAGACTCAATCACAAACATAATACAACAAATATTTTTATCTAGTAGCCAGGTTACAACACTAATTCATACAAGTTTCACAAACAAACAATATGGATGATATGCCTAGCATAGTAAATGCAGCAATAACCACACACATAGTGGCCCAAAACTAGATATTTGTCCTACTGAGTATTTGAAACATAACTAACACGTGATTATTATTTTACCAATTACTGTTTATATACATGTACTATTTTATATCTTTTATTTCCATTTACGGAGGTTTTAGAAATTTTAGTGAGTGAGTAGTCCCACCAAAACTGAAGTTTAATTTACAAATCCATCAAAAGACTTATACTTTTAAAACTATATATTTCTATTAAACAAAATTTTCATTAAAATGAGACTTTTCTAAAAACTCTTTCATACTCTTTCTTGTAAGAGAAAAATGTATTTCTTAAAATAGCTTTTTCATAAATCCAAAATTTATTTATCAAATAAAATATTTCAAAACATATTTTTTTACTTTAAAGACATATTGGTTGGATCCAAATAATTCCAATAGGTAACCAGAAAATAGGTAACCAGAACTAATTAGATCACCCCTATACCATCCACAATACCAATCAGATATATTATTTAAATTACACCCTCCCCTTTATTGCTCCAACTGACATTGGGTGGTCATAAGTACATCTGAGGGTTTTCTGGGATTATCCAGTGGTTCCAGACCTAAAGGAATCCAACAAGGAACTAGAACCGGACCTCCAAGTCTAACCACATTAAACCTGGCCAAATCACCCCCTTGTTTCTCCTACAGATCAGAACTATATACATAGGTGCACTTGTGGGTTGCCAAGGAATTACTAATGGATCCTCAATAAAAATTAAATATACTATGCAACTAGAAATTTAGTATTTGGTAAGCAACAGTATAAAAATATATTTAAATCAATCAAAGTATTTTCAAAATCAACTGAAGCATTCCTATTTTCTTTTTCATTCCAAATGTAGAAAACAATATCAACACCTAGATTTTAAGGAAACTCCTATTAGTAATCGTGACATTATCAATATTTCCTTTTCACTTATTACATATATCGAATACTCATATTCAATAGTCACATTTTTCATGACTACCCCTTGGGTTATTATAGCCATTCAAGCCATTTACTTGTATTACCCAGCCATACAGGCTATTCACAAACATTACCCAATTACCAATAGATTTCCATTGAGTCTAAGGTCTTAATTTCAAACTTTTCACATTGAAAATATTTTATCAATTTTCATTATAAAACAAGTTAAAAATACATATTTTAAATACGAATAATACCTCAGAATAAATCATCATCGGTATTTCAAATTATTGAAACATCACTTTATTATTCAATAAAATTACCTTTCAAAACAAAACACCATTTGCAAGGGTGGGACTATCCACTCATAATCATTTCTCTGAACTTATATCCAAAATTGTAACACTTACAGCAACTAAAACCATTCCACAAATTAGAATTTATACAGCAAACCAAAATACAGGAACTAGAGCTTATGCAACAAACAGTAATCTAGAATCTAGCAGATAGCAAACTTAAATTCATACAGCAAACAGCAAACTAGTTGTTATACATTCAAGCAAAATAGATTATCAACTCACATTCAAATTATTAAGTTTGTAAGAATTCAAGCATTACAAGTTCTATAATTAACCAAGAACTCATCAGAATCAAAAGTTTTAATAAAATTTCCAATTTCATCTACTACACATATTGAAGCTTTTACAACAACTTTTAATCTGAGTACTATAGAATAAAACTAATGATCTAAGGTTACTCATCGGATCTCCGAGTAGCTATTGTCAACTTGCCGTCGGTCAAAACACCGCTGATAGCCATAAACCCAGGTTGGCTAAACCACCCTATGATAAGGGAGAAGAAAAGAATCGATAGTACTATTGGACTTTCTAGCCATTGAATCATGCCCAAACCAGTCAACGACGGCAGGGGTAGCTAGGTGAGCCAACTGATTCATCGAAAAATGAAACCAGCATGAAAGGTTTTGGTCGAAAGCAAGACCCATGCCTCCATGCTGAAAAGAAAGAAATGCCGAAAAGGAAGGAGCTACGGTCTCATACTGGCTGGAAACCTTGAAGCAGAATGGACTCTTTGGCCAGAAGTACCTTAACACAGCACAAGACTCCAAAACATTCTGAAGGATGCCCAAAATGGAAGCCTCCGAAGAAGAAACCGAGAAGAAGGAGCCCAAAGAAGAAGCTAGCCCGAAAGGGGGGCACTGGCTAGTCCAGGCCTGCCCTTTTTATAAATAAAAATTATACCTATATTTTTCAGTTTGGCCCCTAAAGTCTTAATCGAATTTCGCTAGGGCCCAACACTTTTATGCCGCCTTAACAAAGGCCCAGCTTCTACAAATCTTTTCAATTTAATCCTTACCAATTTTTCAGTTTAGTCCTTTTTTTTCAATTTTAATTTCATTTTTTTATTTTCATAAATGTTTTAGGTGTTACAGAGAGTTAGGAAGAGAACTAACTAAGAGATAAAATATTAATGTTTTTAGGGTTTACAATTAATATATAATAAAACTCTCTCTCTCTCTCTCTCTCAAATCAGTATTGTGATAGGAAATCAACTGACAACTAAGGAGTTGCAAGTTAGGATCACTACCCAATGGGTTTATGTGTAATCCAACCTATCATATATTATGCACAATTAATCAGGACTCAATCTATTCTGGACTTAGCATTGATCATTTAATTAAGTCTATTAATATCTTAATAATTAATTAATGCTAATCTACAATAATAATTAATTAAAATTAAAATTAATTCAACACTCTGTCCACTCCTCCTATAGTATAGCTGTGGAACTTGGTGGCAGAAAGAGCTGGAGATCCAATCAAGATAGCAAATCAAAGAGGAATTTGGTACTGCAACTCAACTTAGGTGCAGAATGGCACTCCAATTCGGCAGCTATGTTGGGCAATTTTTGAGCTGGAGGAGCAACAAGTTCTACCCATGCCGGCTTTAGTCCGACCAAATGAACGATGAAACATCCTTGGGTGGAGTTAGTTGAGTTCTGATAAAAAAGAGTGGTTGTTCATATATTTTGTTTATTGAACCTAAAGGCCACCTCAGTTGCTTAACTTCAAGTTTAACTATAGAAGCAACAACCGATGGCGTTTGGAGCTGAGTGGATGGAGTGGTGGCTAGGGGGCAGTCTTGAATGGTGCTAGCTGGAGGTGCGATGGTGAAGGTCAATGGAAGGGCACAGAGGAGAGCAATTGGGTTTTGTTTTTGTTTTTGGAATAAAGGTTCTGTTCCTCTATCACTACCACAAAGAGAAATGGAAAAAAAAAGTTTTGTTTCTTTTCTCTTCCTTTAAAAAAAAACAACAACAACAATTAAAAAAAAAGACTTACTACTCTACACATTATTTGAAAGCACTACTTTTAAACAAATAATTTATTTATTTTTCATTCAAAACAATTATAATTAAACCTTTAGATTTATTAGAACTAAACAATCTCATAATTAAAACACATTTTAACCACACTATCATTTACTTTTTAAAAGCTACTTAAAAAAAATACTACTTCTTTTATTCAAATCTAAAACTTTAATCCAAAGTTTGATTAGTTTTTTTTATAAGAGCTTCTAAAATAGTTGAATAATTCAAAATACTTTTATCATTCAAACTTTATTAAATAGAATCTTCACAACAATTACTCTATAAAAGTTTGGAATATTATAATTTCTAATATATAAATTTCATAATTTAATACATGTCAATTAGGCATCTCATCAAAAAAATGAGTAAGGAGAAGAAGGAAGAGGTTAAGGAGGTTGAGAGAAAGCAAACAAAGAAATCAATGGCTCAACTAACTCAGTCAA
Organism: Saraca asoca; assembly: GCA_026873985.1. NCBI lineage: Eukaryota > Viridiplantae > Streptophyta > Magnoliopsida > Fabales > Fabaceae > Saraca > Saraca asoca. The sequence goes on along the minus strand of JANHAO010029635.1, from coordinate 3,976 downwards.
AGCAGCCCTAAGAGATGCTCACTGTGGAACCAAGCAAATTAACTCTTCCTTGCAAAAAGGTTATTTTTTGTGGCTAAGAAGATGGCCAATGATGATTTTTTCCAAACTTATATAGATGCCAAGGTTATGGATAATGAATATGAAATTTTTGTGATCAAAGACATCATTTCTTAGCCATGGAAGAGATAAATATATCTTCCATCCAACTTTTTTGAAAAGTGGGTTGATCTTTAACTTTCAGTTCATAATTTTGTTTATAATATACAGTTTAAAGTATTTTGTTAACCATTTCTTTTATTTCTTTATATAAGTGTCTGCATCGTGACTGTGAGACCAAGGGAATGGGTACTTTTAGATTCCTATGTCCATGGTTAATGGCATCAATAGGCTCCACCTTTTGTGAGAAAACAAAATACATATTAGGAGACCTAAAAGAAAAGAAACAATGTGTTCTTATACCATTTATCGGGTAATAAAGATCTAATTGTTACAATGGATAAGCACTTAGTTTATTATATTACTTATTCTATATTTTGCTATTATAGACATCATTGGATGTTTTGTGTAATTTATGCGAAGAGAAATGTGGTGTATTGGCTTGATCTGATAAGATATCCGCCGTGCAAGGATATTAGGAACCTAGTTGATTTCATGATTTAATTTGTAAATTAAAATTTAATTTTAGGATTTATATTATATATGATTTCCTTTATTAATATACTAGTTTCTTATATGAATTTGATTAAATAGATATCTTAAGATTCATTTTTACTTGGCTGGCTATAGGCAAAAGCTTAGCATAAAATGGATCAATGTAAAAGTAAGTTTTTTGATCATCTTGAATACCTTTTATAATAATTAAATTAATTTCAAGAATGAAAACGGTTATTAGAGTACATATTTGATTTATTGAAGTGCCACTATCAACAAGAAAATATGGAGTGTGGATACTTTGTATTGAGGTATATGAGTGATGTAATCACTCAAATGAAGCAAGATCAAGATCCACAGAAAGTAATAAAATATTTAAGCCTTATTGGTTTAGCATTACCTTTAGCTATTTCTATGATTTTGTTGTTATTCTCATGTTTGAGTGCATAACTCAAATTAATGTTAGTTTTGTATAAACTTGCAGTACTTTAAAAGAGATACTAGTCTTTACACTTAAGCAAAAATTGACCACATTCAAGATTAATGGGTTGAATTTTTCCTACTCAATTCAATTGAATAATTATATAGAAACAGAGCATAATGTATTCATTTTAACATTGTTATTTTGTAATGTATTGAATTTTTTATTAATTCAATAAAATGCATGCATGATTTTGGTTAGATGGTTATTTTCTATAAAAATGTATTTTGCAATAGGTTTCTATAAAAATGTGACTTGCAATAGGTTTCTGTAAATGGGAAAGCTAAAATTAATAAATGTTTATTTAAAAAAAAAACGAGTTAAGAGAAATGACATTGATTTTTTTAAACCAAAATCAACATCCTTAATCCCTAAGACATCGATTACTACAAAAAAAAATTGATGTCATTAATTTGAATTATTTTATCTATTTTAATATTTAATTTTTTGTACAAATCTTATTCGAATTATTTTGTCTCATTTATTTATGAACAAAATTATTTTCTAACTATTTATTTATTTTCTATTCCCAATCAAATAATTCCATTTTAATAAGACTATAGAATAATTCAAAATTTTAAATATTATTTAATTAGATAAAATAATTTAAGAATTTAAGTATTATTTAATGGACAAATAATTCAAAAAATAATTAATCTTTAGGTAATTTATTTATGAAAATTGTAATATATTATCTAAAAAAAAGACAACAATAATTCAAAATAATGAGATGCAATGCACAAGAAATACCCTTATAAATAAAAATTAAGATGTCAGTTGTCTTAAAGGACCGATGTAGAAACTAATGGCAATTATTTTTTATTAGCAATTGACATACATTTTATATATCTGATATCAATTCTTACTAAAAAATTAACAGCAAAAGTCTACTATTTGTAAAAAGTTTTCGCAAATCTGATTGTCACTCACATCCTTTTGTTGGTTTGCAATCCTAGGTTTCTCGTCCTTCATTTCTGATGATTCAAAGGCACTTTCCCTTTCACTCTCACTCTCTCGCCAATCACAAAACTTTGCTCACTCTCACTATCCCTTTCTCGGTGGTTTAAACTGATCTTCTTCATCTTGCTTCTTCTTTGTTTCCAAGTAGTTGCTTTTCTTTTTGAATTTTATTAATGATTAATGTTGTGTGGATGAGATAAATTGTCTATTGATTATGTTTAATTGTATGCCCTAATTATTTTTTAATTTTGCATCATACCAACTAGAGGATGTAAATGGGTTGTCAATGAGTGTGGAATATGTTAAATGTGTGTGTGTGGCTATATTTGTAGCCATGGATTGACATTGAATTTCAGAGATATAATAGTCATAATATCAATTACTTGAATCCATTCATGGCTATATTTATGTATTGGTTGAAATTTAAATTAGATAATCATAGATCATAGGTGGATGTCTGCTAATTAGTTAAGTGAAGAATACGCAAATGGAGTTGAGGAGTTTATTATATTTGTTGTTGATCAACATGCTACAAATAGTAATAAGTTAATTAGATGTTTTTATGTAAGATGTTGTTGTGTGAAGAGAACGAAAGTCGAGGAAATAAATAATTATTTATTTATTCATGGCATTGATAAAGGGTATACATGATGGATATGACATGATGAAAATAAATTCTCTAGTATGTAAAGTAATTATCATGAGAAGAAAGGGTACCAAAACGATGCAATTGATGTGAGTTGATGATTGATTAGAGGATATGGTGTATGATATTGTTGAAGATAATTCTATTAAGCGGCCGCATATCCTTGAAAGTTTGTTAAGTAATGCAGAAAAGTCTTTGTATTTAGATTGTACTAAATTTACATGATTATATATTGTGTTGAGTTTGTTCAACTTGAAATCTGGGAATGGGTGGAGTGGCAGAAGTTTCATAGCTTGACTTGAAGTGTTGAAAGATATGCTTCCAAAAGGCAATGAATTTCTGAATCATACTTACGAGACTAAAAAAATATTATGCCCAATGAGTATGGAGTATAAGAAGATACATGTTTTCCCTAATAATTGTATATTGTTCCAAAAGCAATATAAAAGTTTACATGAGTGTCCAAAATGTAGGACATCACATCACAAATAAAGAAGACTGATATCATGAAAAGTAAAGGGGCTCCAACTAAGGTGTTATGGTATCTTCCAATAATACTAAGGTTTAAACATATATTTGGTAATGCAAGAGATGCCAAGAACTTAACGTGGCATGTTGATTGCATGATTTCTAATGATAGGCTTTGATATCTGACTAATTTTTCTTAATGGAAAATATTTGATTTATTATTTCCCGAATTTGGCAATGAAGTAAGAAACCTTGGGCTTAGACTTTGTACAAATGGAATGAACCCTCATGGTGACCCGAGTAATAAACATAACACATGGCCGATTCTGTTGGTGATTTACAATCTATCTCCTTGGTTATGTATGAAGCACAGATATATAATGTTGTCATGGATGATTCTAGGCCCTAAACAACCAAGAAATGATATATATATATATATATATATATCTTTTTGGCATTGATTATTGAAGACTTGAGGATGATATGGGATGAAAGTGTGTCAGTATTTGATACATATCGTCAAGAGTCTTTTCAATTGTGTGCCCCATTCTTTTACACAATAAATGACTTTCTAGCTTAAAAAAACTTATCTAGATATAGTCTCGCCCTATTTGTGAAAATGATACATATTTTTGTCAACTTAAGTATGAAAAGAAGACAATGTATCTCAATTACCAGAGACTTTTTCGTTAGTCTCACCATTATCGTATGCAAAGAAAGGCAATGGGTCACCAGAGGTGGAAAAAGCTCCAATGCCATTAACTGAGGAT
>JANHAO010029634.1:0-10328 GCA_026873985.1 Saraca asoca | reverse complement strand
TAATAATTGAATTGCCATTAAAATGTAATACAATGTATGCAAAAACAATTATCCCATGATTGGCTTCTAGGGCATACACCAACATATATACCCAGACGTATTCCTTTTCTCATATCATCTCTCATATACTTAATGACACTTTACTCAAATACTGACTTAAGCATTAGAGCATGCTCGACAGGCCACTTCCTTCTTGTATAACTGACTTTCTTATGCTTTCAGGTTACCATTCAATCGATCCTTTCACTGCCAGTTGACACTGCATTTGAGTGGGTTCCATGTTTAGTAGTGCAACGCTTAATTTGAAATTTACAGTCCCTTCCTTTAACGATTGAAGGTGACTTTTACCTAGAAGAAGTTGACATTTGCACCCTAAATTCATTAGAATTCTCTGTAATCCTAAAGGTCATGGACTCAGGGTTAGCCCTTGAAAACAATGAATGATATAAAAAAGTAGTTAGCTCGATTGTTAACCTAAAAGGACAAGCGAAAGGAAGCAATGATTCTTCCGAATTGTATTTATGATAACAATCCACTTGGATTTCTTGATTCACCTTTAAGAGACAAAGAAAAAAACTTGAAGTTCAAGATCCTTTAGAGCAAGTGAATTTAGGTACTGGAGGTGATAAAAGACTAACCTACCTCATTGCACTTTTACTTGAAACCAAAAAAGTGAGAATAATTCAAATACTAAAAGAATACATAGATTATTTTGCATGGAACTATAAGGAAATGCCATGCTTAAGTTGAGACCTAGTTGACCAGAAATTACCAATTAAGGAATGATTTCAACTGTACAAATAAGCTCCAGGCATTTTGCTCTTGATATAATTCACAAAATTAAAGAAGAAATTGAAAGGCTAGTGAAAGCTAATTTCATCTGAACCACTAAGTATGACAAATGGATTTCAAATGTGGTTTTAGTGATAAAGAAAAATGAAAATTTTAGAGACTACATCGACTTCAAAAACTTGAATGATATAATGCTAGAAGATGAATACCCTATACCAATAGCTAACATGTTAATTGATTCAACTTCAGTGCACATTGTTGTTAACTCCATGGATGGAAATGCTAGGTATAATTAAGTTTAGATTTTGGAGGATGATATGGTGAAGACAATATTCAAATGTTCTATAGTGACAAGGGCCTTCAAGTAGGTGGTAATGCCTTTTGATTTGAAGAATGCAAGAGCAACTTATTAAAGGGCTATGAATATAATTTGTCATGACTTAATCAGAAAAGAAAATGGAGGCATACATTGATGATGTAGTAGTCAAAGCCGAATCTCATGAAAGCATAACAAAATTTTGATTGAAGCCTTTAAATAGATCCTCGAAACAATTTGAAGATGAATACTTTAAAATATGCATTTGTTGTTTCTAGAGGAAATTTTTTAGGATTCTTAGCTTATCAAAAGGGGATTGAAGTCTACAAAACCAAGGCAAAGGCAATTCTAGAAACTGTTGCTCCAACAAGCAGGAAAGAATTGCAAAGCTTCCTTAGCAAGGTGAATTTCCTTCAACGCTTTATTTCCAATCTATCTAGTGAAATGAGAATATTTTCACCCTTGCTGAAATTGAAGGTAGAAGAAGAGTTTTGTTGGAAGAAGTGTCATTAACAGGCATTTGAAGAGATCAAAAGATATTTGATGTCACCCATAGTCATGTCATCTCCTATACTAAGAAAGTCGCTTAAACTTTATGTTTCAGCTTCTAATAATATAATTGGATGTTTTTTATCCCTACATAACAAAACAAGTTTAGAAAAGGCTATCTTTTATTATTTTAGGATTTTAAATTCTATAGAACAAAAATATTCAATAACAAAAAAAAAATTGTTTATCTTTGTATTATTCTTGAGAAAAATTACATTATTATTTGTTGCCAACTAATGTTCATATTATTGCAAAAAATTTACATTTTAAATATATGTTTTCAAAACTGTTTATCCATGGATGATTTAGAAAATGGGCATTCAGCTTCACAGAAATTTCACTACAATACTGCCTATCAAAGGCCGTCAAGGGACAAATTTTTCTAAGTATAAGATTGATAAATACAAATTTACCAAATTAATTCAAAGACATGTTTTCTTGGAAACTACTGAAATTTGAGAAATGTTTAGTAAAGAAGCTAGCACTACATTATCAAATTGGAGAATGTCATTTGTAAATTACTTGTTAAATCCTTTAATATCAACTAGCCAAAATACTAGAATAAAGGCCATCAAAATTTGTATTAGTATATGGATTCTTTTATGAGAAAGGTTTCAAAGGATAATTATTAAAATGCTTGGGTAATAAAGAAGCATTAATAGCATTAGCCAAAGTACATGAAGGAATTTGTGATGCACACAAACTGGTTTCAAAATGAAATGGATTCTTATTCAACAACATTTCTATTGATCCAACATGATTAAAAATTGCATTGATTATGACAATAGTTGCGAAGAATGTCAAAAATATGGGCCGATTCAATGTATAACAGTAGCTAAGCTTAATTATATAATAAAACAATTGCCATTTAGGGGTTGGCCAATAGATTTAATTTGAATAATATTTCCATCATCCTCTCAAGGACATCACTTTATTTTAATGGCTATAGATTATTTTATTAAGTGGGTCAAAGCCATTGTATTCAAAGAAGTAAAATAATTTGATGTGATTGATTTTATAGATCATATTGTTTGTTGATTTGGCATATCGGAGATAATTACTACAAATCATGGGACAGTGTTCATTGGTTGAAAAATCAAAAGAGTCCCTTGAATTGAGGGGAATTATAATGTTAACTATGATGCCATATTATGCTCATGCCAATGGTCAGGTGGAAGCTACCAACAAAGGGATCATAAATGTGATCAAAAAACATGTTGAACAGTACCCAAAAAATTGGCATAAAATGTTTGATAATGCTTTGTGGGCTATAAGGAATACTTTTAACGACTCGATGATGGTTACACCTTATATGCTAGTGTTTGGCCATAATGTTTTTATTCCAGTTGAAGTGATAGTTCAATCTTTGAGGGTTCAAAGGCTTAATTAACTATTGGAAGTTGATTATAATGGTTTAATGCTTACTGAATTAGAAGATCTAGATAAAAGTAGGTGGCAAGTTTTGGATAATTTGATCCATAACAAAGACAAATTGACTAAGTCTTAAAACAAGCATTTGAAAGTAAAGATATTTGACATTGGCCAATTAGTGTGGAAAGTCATACTGCTAGTGCAAAACATGTCAAGATAATAGAAATGGACCCCACATTGGAAAGGTTCATTTAAGGTCATACATATATTTGTTGAAAATAGATACAAAATAAAGCATGTAGATGAAAATATTATCAAAATCATAAATTGTAAATATCTTAAAACATATCAGCCAAAACACCTATGAAGTGCACATCAAGCACTCAAAATAAAAATAACAATATTGGTCAAGCAGAGTAAAAAATTTTCTCAAAATTTGGATCAAAGATAGATCTAAACTCCTTTAACGGTTGAGTTGACACCATCTTTTGCTATTATGCTAACTTCTAAGCAACACTAGCTTCATGCACCTGTGTTGTAGTTGTCTTAAGATTAGTCAAGACATCTCTAACTTTCTTGGCAAAATCAGCTTTGTCTTCATTGGTTGATTTGACTATAGTTTCTAGCTTCAGTTGGTTTGCTTTGAGTCAACAGAGTCCTTTTTGTAATTCTACAATTTTAGACTTAACTATTGTAATCTCCTTCTCAATCAAAGTCTTCCTAGTCTCAATAGCTTGTTTGGAGAATTGGACTAGTTCTTCTTTTTTCACTAACAATTCTTAAAGATTTCTTTCAACAGCAGCACAATCTTTAACCTTGTTCGAGAGACACAACAACTTTTCTTGGAAGTTGTTCGAGAGAGATAACAGCTTTTTTGGAAGTTAAGAATAAAAGACTTAAGGCCAATGGTGACTTCGGCTTCAAAAGTGCCATATAGAATCTGCAAGGAAGATTGGAGAGCATTATGTTAATAGGCATTAGAGATAATAACCTCCAAGTCATTTTGCAAAAAAGCATTAAGAGCCTGGATGACTAGCTTCATTTTTTCCTGCCTATCATTCCTTGCTTCAGAAGCATGTTTAGGTTCATCTGATTTGGTTTCAACAAAGAAAAAGGTTGAAAATTTCTCATCCTCTCTTGATAACAATGATTTCAAAGCTACTATTTTTTTATCTACCCTGTCAAACCATTAAGTTATGTTGACATCAGACAACTTGGTTTATCAACAAGGAGATTTAGGAAGAGACAATGATTCAAGTATCTACTCTAATGGGACAACACAATGACTAAAAGGTGTTACTTTAGGACTTGTGACAAAAGCTTTAGGGCCTAAGATCTATTGAATGATATTTTTAGTTGCTTGTATGAAAGGCACAACATTAGTACTAAATGGTTGTTGACCCTGAAAAGAAGTACAAAAAATATAAGTGTCGGCAAAGAAATAAGTGAATAGAGTTGCTGACATTTCAAATAGATGATTTGACCTAGACATAAGTAAGGTCCTAGATAAGATTGTTGCAGTGCTAGCGAGTTCCGCTATAGCTAGTTCTGAATGAGATATAGTGCTAGTCAGATTTTGATCCTATATAAACAATGTCAGTATCTAAAATAGTAAAAAAAAAAAAAGCAAAGTTAGTCAAGAATACCTTCGATTGAGCTATATCTTCGGTAGCTAAAAGGATCAGTTATGAGGCTAGTTTAAAAGAAAGTTCAAACATAGTACATTCAAAAACCATACAACTAGCTCCCTTCAGTTTAATGATCCTCTTCTTTTTTGGAGGTTGTTCATCTTTTTCTTTATCCATTGTTTCTTTTTCAACCACCTGGGTGTTGGCCAATCTAGATTGCGACTTTCTCTGATACTTTCTTTTCTTTTTTGGTGCTAGTGACCCATCATTTAGAAACATAGTACTTGCTTCATCATGTTTCCATTGTACTTTTTTGGCTATGGTCCCTATCATGTTGTCTCCTTAAGCTATGTCAAGAGTCTTAATAGGCATAGCAGCATCTAAAAATAGCTGAAACAAAAGTTAGCACATGCAAGTTGAGTTAAAGTATAAAAATCAAACAAATAACCTAAAGAATTCACCACATAGGCCAACAATAATTGGCTGACATCGACAAAGGACACAGGAAATGATAGGCAATAGTGATGTTAGGGTTTCCATCTTTATCCAAGGTATTTTGCGATAGGCTTTCCACCAGGACCGATGGTAAAGTTCATAATAGGCATCTTTTTTCTTGTTAAGGGTTTTTTCAACCTTAATAACCATATACTTCAAGTGCTTTCAAAGGCCAATACTTCAGCAATGTGCATACCTATTGTCTTTGTCGAAGCCTCTGTAGTCTACATAGTCACACAATGAGAAGACTTGTCAAAGATCAATGCATTGAAATATAAAGGACTTTAGATAACTACTACTCTGAGAACAACATTGTGTATGCAAAACATGGGAGAAATAAGATACAAGTTTCCAGTTGAACCAAAATTGATTGACTCAAGGCATGTTTCCAATTGTGAATGTTTTGTCCCCATATGCATCCCTATACCTGCAAATATAAAAATTATCCGATTTTTTTTTTCAAATTTTGAGAGATAAACACAAAACTATATAAGAAAATGGAATAAGATACAAAATTCATCCAGGAAAAATTGACATGAGATTAGATTAGTTTTGCAAAGTTATTTAATAGTACATCAATTTCATGGAAAATTTTTTAAAAAAAGGTATATTAAGTTAGCAATTTAATTTAACTTAATAGTACAAGATATAGGACATAATAGGAAAATTGAAGAAATAGTAATAGAACATGCATGGCCGAGGATTACCTGAGGAAATTAAAAATGTTGGAGAGGAAAAGAGAAGCAAGGGTTGTTGAGAGGAGCTTTCACGAGGTTCTTCTATTTATATAAAAAGGTAGCAAAGCAATCCAGTAGATTAGTTTATTAATGATTTTTATGTTTAATTTTTATAAAATTCATAAAAAATTCTGAATAAATATCACAACATTATCCAAATTTGATACATACTTTACCTACCTTTTTGCTTTGTTTTCTTTCATAAATTTAGCTCTTGCTAATGATTTATGAAGTCTAGGGTTACAAGAATTTGTTAGAAGGAGGGTCAACAGAATTTTATAAAACAAAAGTTTGTTAGCTTGACTACTCAAGCTTATACTTAAAGGATTCATGTGATGCCCCAATGCTTGAATGAACAAACTGGGAAGGAAAATGATTCATGCACATATATTTTGCGTTAAAATTTTAAGATTTCTGTATAACCAAATTAATAAATGTCTAACAGTAGATAATAACTAACAAGATTTAAATTCATTAGTGAAAAAAAATAATAATAACAAGATTTAAATTGAAACCTCTTTTTGTAGAGGCAATGTAATTTTAGAAAGTATGTTATGATCTTCTTATGAGAATAATTTGACATTTAATCATAATACATAAAATGTAATAGACTTGGAGTCAATTATATTTTACATATGAGTCATGAATCATAGATAGTCTTTGAGTCAACTTAGAGCTTGACTTATAAAACAACTCAGCGATAAGTGACAAGTGACAAATTGATAAATCCTTGTTTGTCAGCAAAAGAAATTTTCTTTCAAGAGAAAGACTTTTTGTGTACATCTTACCTATAAAACCAAAGGAGGCTACCCATGGAGCATTATACACTGCAAGTGAAGAAGCCAAGAAGCTAGCATGACCTCCAACAAAAGGAATTGGGTTCAACAATTTGTTCCGCTAATCTCTCCAAATGTGTTTGTGACTATGTTATCACAACATATTTGCGATTGTCATTGTATTCACAATTCAAAACCATATGTGAATCAAGAAATTTTAATCCCATACATGACCTAGTGCATGAATTGCATTAATGATTTGTTGGAAGTGGGAGAAACAAATACAGAAGAAAGGAGATGAAATCAACCCCTTTTTATTAACTTTTTTGACAATAGATAATTGGGATTTGCTTTGGTACTACCTTTAATAAGGGAGCACCAATATGACTTCTTGTAACTCTTTTTGATAAATTTTTACAATTTTTCATAACATCTTACATAAGAAACTTGAATAAATATATGGAAGCTTTGTATTAGAACATGACTATGTTGGACGAGGCTATGGGACAGGTATGCCTTATGAGAATTAATGCATGACGATTGTATTGAATGTCATTATGTTCGCAAGAAGTAACATAAGATCTACATGTGTGTGAATATGGAAGTATTGCATTAGAGCATTGTCAAGCCCTGATTTTGAGGCACATGATTGGCATACAAAGTCATCTAAGGATAACTTCCCAAAATCTTGAACGACACATTTGGACTCTAAGTAAGATAAGCTTTCCTATATGGAATTTTTGCTTCAGGCAAGCATCGAACCTAGATCACTTTAACTGTATATTTAGTGGCGGTTGTCTCTAACCGCTATCCTTGAATTGCCACTAAAAATACATTTTGGTGTAATGATACTGAAATACTTGTTTATTATTCTACCAAAAAGTAAACAGAGTTTTCCCTATTTTTTGGACTCTTAGCCTTAGGCCAATACAACAATGGGGCTACATGCCCAAGCAAGACACCTGTGACTCACACACCTAATCAAAAACTATATCCAATAGCATATACAAGTCAACCATCAACACATGAACACAACTATATATGTGCAAACAAGTTCTAAATCCAACTGCCAAAAATATCTCCAAAATCATATAACCAATTTCCAGCAGCTAGTCTACCCAATTACAGAGCAAGCTCAAACCCAATAAGCTGATGAGGAACTGCAAGGGTAGTCTCAAACTCTAAAAAACATAGGGGAGAAGAGGGGTGAGTTATGCGAACTCAGTGAAAGAATAAACTATTAGAGCTCACAATGAAAAAAATATATATTTTATTAAGAAGGAAGGACCTTGTTGCTTTCAAATAATAAGATCACAAAATGCAATTTAGTAGAATTTATCTATATCATAAATTCAAGTTTAACTTGCACAAAATAACAAGCTTAAATAATAAAACCAAAGTACTAAAATACAACTCATATTTTTAATAGGATATTAATTTAAGCAATTTTCATGAAATAATCACACAGGATCTAATGGGATTTTTCTCCTAACCAACCAAATAGATGTCAAACATAGAAATCAAGGCCAAATCCCTGATTCAGTCAAACAAATATAATCAGGGTCAAATCTCATCTTGACAATCTAGGTTAAATCTAAGACCCCAGTAATAAATGTTGCATAACAAATGTTCCAAGAATTTATCCAAACTCCCCCTTATCACTCCACACAAATATCCTCTTATATACCTCCCACAATGATCATGGCAAACATTTCCAGGTGCACTTGAGATTTGCTAAGGACAACTCCCAAGGATCCACTTTTAAAACATACCATAAATTTATGAATAAACTCATAGATTATACACATTTATAATGTATAGCCTCATTATTAAACAAATGGGTCCAAAGCACTTAGAAGCTATAGTCCCCTTTTTGCATTGAAATTCATAAACTAGTCCAAATTGACAACCAATACCAATAAAACATGAGTTTAAGAATAGAAGTATCAAAACACAAACAATTGTAATTTTTGACGGAATATATATATATATATATATAATTTTTAAGTAAAACATGGTCATTTACAATTTAGTTCCTTGGTTACAACTAATCTTATAATCAATAGGTTTGCAGAGGACTTAAGCTCTCAAATTTCTTTCTCCTTTTATAAAAATTTATATGTCATTATTTAATTGATCACTTAGAAACTTTCTAAATGAAGCATGTCACTAATATGCAAGCATGAAATTGAATTTATCAAACATACAATAAATAATAAGTTGCATTGCAAGATAAAGTATTAAATTCACTCACCTTTCAACATTTCAAGATAGTTCTTTTTTTTTCCACTAACCCAGGTTAGGAGTGGCCTAATACTTCTTCTTCAAAGCTATTAACATAGAATATATTATTTACGTATAAACCAACAATAACCACTAATATTGAGTGCTTATTTTCTAAATTATTGTAACTAATTTGGTTTTAAAGTGGCATATAGACATTAAGGCTTTAGTTCAATACACATACCTAATCTTGAAGAATGAGTTGTGTCCAAATTTTTAACTCATCAACCTCTTTTGTCAAACACTTATAATCATAATAAAAGGTCCATAAAATCTTAGAATTTTTACAAGATTAAAACCTAAAATGAAACCAGGTTTAGGACTTTCTTATATCACAGACTAGGTGTTCTCAACTGTGTATAGAAAGAGGGCTTGGGTTATCTCTAAGGATTGACCCATTGGTCAGCTATTTGATTAGCAAAAGTTGATCTTCTTTGGCCAGCCTTCAACTATTGGGTTCTGTGTGTAGCGGCCCTAAAAGAGCAGTAACAGATCTCATGAATGCTAGCAGTAGTTGAAGATGGAAGGCTGAACAACACAACTAGTTGGAAGGAGCAAACCGCTACTGGATGCCAAAGAAGGAAGCTAGTCACAAAGATGGGTGGTGGCTGGGTTTGAACACACTAAGCCCCTTTCAAGCTCTTTGTTGCCGTAATAGAGATAGTGGGACTTTCTTTTTGTTTTTAGAAAAGTAAGACTCAAAGAAAGTAGAGGGAATAAGGGAATGAAATAATGATAAAAAGTCTTAAGATGGAAATTATTGTGGTGTGGAATTTTTATATAAAAGTGAGTACTTTTAGTCACACAAAAATCAATCTAACTCATACATATGCTATAAGCTCTATTTAAGACATTTAGACATAACTTTTAGACCATAAATAGTTAAAATTGAGATTTGATTAATACACATTGAATTCTTGTTATAATAAGATAGAGTTAAATAAATATACAACTTTTACTTTTTTTTCTCAAAGAAACACTCATAAAATCCATTTCAAAGTATCACACTTATAGGGTTCACTTAAAATGTAGCATGTATTACAAGTATATGTGTGTTGGATGATTTTGGGGTGACTTGCATGAGGCTATAAAGCATGTGTATGCTTTGTGGAAACTAATGTATGACTTGCATGACAGTTATAATAGATGCTATTATCTTCACAAATAATAACATAAGATCTACACGTGTATGAGCATATGGAAGCATTGCATTAGAGTATAATTTTGTTCCACAGTTTTTTCATAAACTTGCATAAGGTTATGACCTCATGCAACTTTTTCATGAAATGTTGCAAAACTTTTATAATAATTGCCTTGCACTGGTTATATAATGAGTTACAAGTATTTTGAAAAACATTGAATGATTTTATATAAAATTTGC
>JANHAO010029633.1:0-10328 GCA_026873985.1 Saraca asoca | reverse complement strand
CAGCCATCATGCTGACATTGTAACCCATATCTCTAAAATATTCAGCTAAGGTGATTCCTGAGATTCCACATAAAACAGTCAAAATTTGCCTCCCATAATAGGTTCAGTCCCTCTTCCAAATAACAGCATCCCCAAGTAACTATCTTTACCAAAATCAACAAATACACCAATCCTTTTGTAGCATTCTAAAATTAAAAATTTAGTATTTTCCGTATATATCTACCATCTCATGGATCTTGTCTCATATTCCTGTAGATTCACATCATTACCCTGTGGCAATAACATAATATATATTGGCAAAAAGAAAGAGATTACGAAAAACAAGATTCCAAATTCGTAGAATAATCCTCAAAATAAATGTACAAGACAATCTAGACTACTGTAAAATGATTTCTGCAGGTTGTTTTCTGTAGATGAGCTCTACATGTTGCTTTTTACATATTGGCCTTATAAACTTGGTCTGAGAGAGTTCCTGCTTCTGGTCTACCCTTAACAAGCCCTTTGCTAGGCGAGATGTTGCATTCACGGGATGAGACTCTTGATCTGAAGTCACTGCTAGCCTTTAGTTAGCGAGATCGAGCTTGCAAGCTCGCTTTTGGCGATGTGAGCTCACACAAGGTGAATGGTTAGCTATACGAGCCGAGGCTCGTTCCTTAGCGAGCTAGGGCTTTTGCCTTATCACGTGTTTTTGTCGCTAGTGATCTGATAAGCTTAGCTCTTTTGTCATTTAGACTTATCTGATGCTGGGCCTTTGCTAACCTATTTTGCGCAATACTGAAAAACACCCATAACATTAGCCCCCTAACTCTAAGCTCACTTCGCAGCCTGGGAGTTACAGTTTGCTGGCAAAGGCTTCATTTGTGGATTACCGTGCAGTCAAAGTCTTTGTAATCAGCTTGTCATCTCATATGCTCCAGACCATACCTTTTACTATACGTGCTTTATAGCCATTAGCAAGTCTGCATCATTTTCTTCCAAGGCATTTGATGAAGAACAGTTAGACTTTTCTAGACTCTTTGATGAGACCAGGTTGGTCTATTTAAGACCTGGGAAGTTCTTCTTCCTTCTTCATTAAGTGAACTGATGGGTGCCTTAACTAAGCTCCCCATATTTCTAATGGTTTGCCTTTCTGGTGAGGCGTGTATGGTTTGCCACATAGAAAGTCTTTATAAGCAATCATTCTTTAAGGATTTTGAAGGATCTTGTGTAGATCTTGAATTATTTCGTCATGGTTAGGCTGTGGGGTTCAGCCTTCCCGCTGTGTTCCCCTGCTTCTCAATCCTAGGGGGATAGGTGTGCTGGAAAGGAGCCTTTAGCTGAGGAGGATGACAAGAAGAAGATTAAGGAGCAAACATACTTATCGGCCCTCCAGCTGGCTGGAGTTCATCTTAAAGAAGCCAGTCTTCTTTCCAAAATATAATAGTTGTAGGCTTGTTGATTTGTATTTTGTCTCTTTCTGATATAAATTTACCTCGTTAAGGCTTTTAATAAATGAACTTTACTTCATGATTCTTTGAGTGTTGAGTTGAATATTCTGCATTTCATTGATGGTAACATAAACTCCTGCAAATCACAGATATTTAAATAACCAATCTGTCATGCTTCTTGATAAGCAATGAATTTGGGCATTAGAGTGCCTCGGTGATGAATAATGTATAAGTAGGTTGCATGAAAGCTACAAGCAATAAGTCATATGAGAGCTAGGAGCATTAGGTCACATGCAAGCTATGCTTTGTGAGTCACGCCACAACAATCTTATTGCTCAATGGGCGAAATGAGTTTGACCTTGCCAGCAATCTTGTTACTCAGTGTAAAAGCAATCTCATTGCTCAGTCTCATAACAATCTCGTTACTCAGTGGGATAGCAATCCTGTTGCTCAGTCTCGTAGCAATCTTACTGCTCAGTGGAACAACAATCTCATTGCTCGGATCCATAGCAATCTCATTACTCAGTGAAATAGCAATCTTGTTGCTCAATCTCATGGCAATCTCATTGCGCAGTGAAACAACAATCCCATTACTTAGGCAGAATATGAATGGCTCTACCAGTAATCTTGTTGCTCAGGTAGGAAACAAGTTTATTCTTTGTGCCCTCGCACCTCAGTGAGCTTATAGCTTTAGCGGGATTGAGTTTATTTTAGCGCCTCTGCACCTTAGCTAACGAGCTAGCTGCAAACTTTGCATATAATGGTGCCTCAGTTGAAAAACTGGTAGTGAAATCGAGCTTGATTTTGTCAACACAAAATAACTTTCTTTTTATATAACATTCTACTGAAGATTTGCAAACAGAAAGATTCAAAGGGCTTTATTATCCTCTAAGCAACATTACATCATTAAAATATGGTCCTAACCGAAGGGCCCTGTTCAACATCAACGATCCAATAAAGCTGCTGAGGTTGTTGCTCGGAGGGTCGGACTACGTAATCTTGTAAGTGACTCTCTTGATGAGGTCCTCTATGGCATCTTTAAATGCCCAACATTCCATGGTGTCATGCCTGACCTCATTATGAAAGGCACAAAACCTGTTTGTATCTCTGAACTTGTTGAAGGCCCTCAAGGGTTTGGATTTCCCAAAATCTTCCCTGTTTTTTTCTATGGCGAAGATCCTATCTTGTGTGCCAGATAGGATACTGTAACTTTCATGGTGACCTTGATGTCGAAGTTGCTCGATTCTCACTTTCTTCATGAGCCAAATATTGGAGTCAGTCTTCTAACTCTCATCGCCCCTTTTCTTGCTTTGGGCGGAGCTATTTACCTCATCCTTTTGCTTGGACTCTGTGCCAAAGGTTTCATCACACTTGATCTATTTGGTAGCTCAATCATAAAATTTAGCTAAATCTGTTATCGAGGACTTATATAGGCTTTTATACAGCTTTCCATCTTTGTAGAGTCCCACGGAGATCACTGTCAAGATATTCTCCTCTGAGGAATTTTCTACGAAATTGGCCTCATGCCTAAATCTGATTATGTAATCTTTCAGTGATTTATGCTTACAATAAAAAATCATCGCGAGATGGCAAGGAGGCGTGAGCTACCTTTTCAAAGCTCGGTATTGATTGACAAATTTCTTCTGGCACTCTTCCCAACTAGTAACATCGCGAGCTGGAAAGCTTCTAAACCATGTTCGAGGTATGCCTCCTAATGTAGTTGGCAAGACATGACATTTAACCAGAGGATCAGTTATTTGAAGGTTCATCTGGACATTGAATACATCCAAGTAGTCATATGGGTCATTGTTTCCATCATACAGCAAAATCATGGGAACTTTAAGTTTGTGAGAGAGAGAGGTTGTACTTCAATTTCTTTGGAGAATGGCGAGCTACACTTGTTGCAAGCTTGATCATCATGAGATTGAGGGCATTCCTCTAGTTACTTTAGCCTCTCGAACAATTCTTTTATAAATTATTTCCCAGGCTGGACCTGTTTGAGCTCTCAACTCAATGCAAGCCCCAGGTCATTGACTGTCACGATTCTCACGCGTTTAGTGAGTTCCTGATCTCATTCACTGATTGTGGAGTGAGCCAAGTTAGAGTGCCAACATGTCTACCTAGCAAACTTTTCCTTCAGGGCTCTCTCACATAGCTGCTAAAGTTGTGCAGTAATCTCGACCTATTTTTTGTGTGCCCAAGGCTTGCGCTTACGTCGGTACCTTAACCGTGTATGCCAACTCTCTTACTATATTTTCTAACATTTATTGGAGTTGGAGACCTATCTATAGCTCATCAGTTTCGAGAACTGCAACAGGTTGGCAGTGGGTTTTAAGATGTGAACCAGCAGCGATGCAGGCAGTGGGAGCATCTACTGGCTGATCAACTAGATTGTTTGAGCTTCTAGGGGTCCTTCCTCTAGCCATTGCAATCGAAAAGAAGATCAACCAAAATGCAAATGAGTCCTCATAGACGGTACCAAAATATTAATAGTGAAATTTGGTTCGGTCCAAATCCAGCCAACCTAAAGAGTTCTTAAGGACTCAAACTGTAATCCAGTTGTGCAAGTAAAGAATGAGGAGATGGAGAGGAAGAACAATAGGAAGGTAGAAGGATTTTTAATGTAGTTGGGCTAAAATTAGGCGGCACCAGTTCTTATGTCCATGGTCGTGCAGTATCAAAAAATACCCATAACATAAACTTAATAAAACACTCATGTAATTATTATGTAACTAAAAAACCCTTGATTTTCTCTCAAAAAGTAAAAGATAATTTATCATTTCTAATTTTAATCCAATGACGAAGTTCTATATTAAAACATTATGAAACATATAAAGTAAAATAAGAAGAGATGTTGTTTTTCCTCTTCAAAAATTAAATTTAGTTCTTTGACATTTTTTCTTTTAAAAACTTAAATTTTCCTTCTTCAAAAATTAGGTTTAGTTCTTTGATGTTTTTTCGAATAAAATAATGATTCATACTAATCAAGTAATAGTCATGTTTTATTAGGCATATGAGTCAAAAATGAATAAAAGTAGGTAAAATGTTAAGTACAAGGAGGTTATATGCACATTTTTAAAAATTAGTGGTTATATACACATAACTCAAAATATATGGAGTTTGGTGTATTTTAGCCATTTATTTATCATATTTGAGTTTTGTTTTTAACAATTTTTTTTATATTTGATCAAGATTCTTTTCTTTTTGGATAATTTATTAAATTTGTAATTTATTTATTTATTTGTTAAGTGTGAGTAGGAATTTTTAATTTTTTTTTAGATGTGAGTCATATTCTTTTATTAACTTCTCACATATAAACACAATATTTGAAGATTTTTCCTAAGATATGAGTTCAATTTTTTTATACAATTAAAAGCCTTTTTTTTTTTTTTGGTTATAAGACAGCCCGTTGGATGCTTTTTTTAAGAAAAAAAGTTGCTTTTTTTTTCAAAATAAAAAGAAACAAATTTTTTTTTAAAAAAAATAAAAATAACAAAAAAGTTAAAATTTAACTTTTTTTTGAAATTCCAATTTACTACTTCAAAAAAAGTACTTTTTGATTTTTTTTTGAAGTTTTAATTTGCTGCTTAAAAAAAATACTTTTTTTTTAAGTCCATCCATCTTATAAAATTAGGCAATGACAAAATTATCATTGTTATAAAAAATTTTACTTTTAAACTCGCTATTAACACAAAATGTGATTAAAAAAAATAATTGAGAAGATTTTCAATGAAAAACATAGAAATATGTTCTGAAAATGAAGCTATGCGTTTATATAAATGAAAGAAAAGGTAATTTTTTTTTTCTGTTAAAAAAGCCTTCTAGCCAAGCACAAGCGGAAGTGTAGTGAAAAACATTAAACTGGGGAAAAGTATAGCAACATTCAAAGTTTAACGAAGGTTTGTGTAAGTTTTAAAACTAGAAGAAAAGTCTATATATTTTTGTAAAACTTCATAAGATGTCAAAGTATTTTTCTCATAATTTTATTATTTTTAACCTAATTAATTATAAATAATCAATTAAAAGAAAAGTCATTCTTTAGTGTAGAAAAATCACGATGAACAAATCCATGTAACTTATAATCCACTAACACATAAATAATTTTGGCACTCTTTCAAAAGCTGTCACATTCCAAAATTGAGAATGTGATTAGCTTGAATCAACCTGATAATAACCTTAGAACCCAGAAACTTTTATGCATTTCTTAAAAACTTTTAATAATATTTAATGAAAACAATCTTCATTCCTTTTCCAAAAAAAAAAAAAAAACGATAATCCAAAACATGATTGCATGCATTTATTAAATAGAATGCATGATTTATTTAAAAGAAATCCTTTTTTTTTAATTTAAAACATCATAAAAACAAATTATGAGATCATAATGAATTTATCTAGCTGAGTGGCACCTAGATCACTAAAATAATCATTCAAACCATATACTTGAAAATAAACTATCAAGAAATCAGAAGTTGTTACTAGCTGAGACTCCTCATGAATCTATCATCTATGAAATATTAAATGAAATGAGTACAACTACATAGTGATCAGAACATCTCTACCCCGAACTTCAGGCAGAAAACGGTTTTGGTTATATATATTCATATATATTATGCATACACATGCACATTTCAAACATATTACACATATTACCTTAATCATAACACAAATGAAAGTTCAATCAGAAATTTATATAGACATATCCACGACTTTAACGAACTTCTAATCTAACTAATTATTGACTAAACTATATCCATGCTTATTTTTGTAAGCAAACATTAGTGCTAACAACATAAACCTTACAGCTTGAAAATATTTATATTCTTATGCACTACACACACATAACGTTTAACACATAAAATCTTGAACATTGAGGCAAGAGAATTTTTATTTACTCCCTATAGTAACCTCGATTTAACTCATAGGTCAATCGGAAGCATGCATTACATAGTAGAGTTATGCGATTCACTTAACTGCTATACAAAGTGTTCAGTCATGCACATAATCATCCATACACTAATACATTAAGAAGAGAATACAAGGTCGATAACATAACATATTTATCATAGGTGTATGACTTAGCGCTCATACCGATCATAATGGCATGGGCTTTTTGGCTCTTCGCATTTATAGTCATAATCATAAAATTCTCCCATAAGTGCACTTAGGTATTCCTAATTTAATAAGTTAGTCCACAATTAAAAGTAATAATTTTCTACTTATCTTAATCTTATATCTCTATTTTCCAAAACAAAATCTAATAAATAATAGATTATAAATATTTATTATTTCAAAGAAAATTTAATGAGCATAGTAAATTATAATTATTTTTTCTAAAAGAATATATATTAAATAATAAATTATACTTATTTATTTCTTAAAAGAAAATCTAATAAATGTAATAAATTATAATTATTTATTTCTAAAAGGAAAATATAATAAATAATAAATCACAATGATTTAGAAGAAAATTTAATTTGGTAAATAATATATTAAAATATAAAATATTATTAAAATAAATAAATAATAAAATATGTCAATATCTTTATATATCATTTTACATATAAACAATAAAATATAATCTATTAATTGTCAAACATGACTTATGTTTTAGAAATAACTCTCTTGCAAAATTACATGAGGAAAAAAAAAGGGTTTTTCCTCCAAGTAACCAAATAGACTATAAATTTGGTCATTTAATGATCAAGAAGACATTAATTAAAATATCTACAATGAGCAAAACTTAAATATAAGGAGATAAGGGATAGAAGTGCAAATAAATCAAGTTAAGTCAAACATTTGCATGCTCAAATTTAAGCCTACTAAGAATAAATGAGTTTAAGCTCAAGCTTATCAAGCTTGAAAAATTCAAACTCAAGCTCTGAGCCCAATTTAAATATGACTTTAAATGAGTTTATAAGAACTTATTCGAGGAGTGTGTTCTTTAACCTATATTTCTTAATAAATTTAAAATATTTGAGTTTGAGCTTGAGTTTTGATTAAATATGAGTGTAGACAAACTTATTTCATCTAAAGTTAAGTGTATAAAAACTTATCATTCAAAAATAAATCAAATACCATATTTTTTAATCTCATTTTATTTATTAATATAAGTTTTTTCTAAAATCATCAAGTCCATCCAAAAATATCCATACAATCATTATATATTATCAACAATGACACTTAGCAAAATGTAATAAATACTAAAAAACTAATTACTTAAATCAAAATAAGATAATACCCAATAATTATTAATGTAATTGAATTATTTATATATTATATTATTGTATAATATAAAAATAAAAAATATTCTTTACTATTAGACTTATTTAGGTTCGTGAAACAATTCAAGCTAAGTAAAATGAGACTCAAGCCTAGCTCATACATTAATTGAGCCTAGCTCATTTAAACTTAATTCATTTAAAATCAATTTCGAATTGAGATTTTTTTGCAAGTCATCTAGAAATGCTCGCGGATAGCTTGACTCCTGTATCCTTTATGGGAGGTTTTATTCGGAAGACGGGCAACTAATAATATAGTGCTTGTTTATATGTTATAGACGGACAGGGAAAGGCAAGTCGAACAACTTGAGACGCTGAAGATAGCTCAGGCTTAATTGCAGGAGCATGAAAAAAAATTTAGACATCAAATGGGTAAATTGCAGAAGAATATTGAAGATATGAAGAGGCATATGGAAGATCAAAAGAAGCATGGGTAAACTTTGACAGTATCTTCATCTCTTTTTCTTCTTCCTTCTTCTGTTTCTTTTTCATGGTTTTGTTTTACCGTTTACAAGGATGCATTATCTTCAGCTGTTTCTATTCTTTTTGTTATAACTTTTTTTAGAACAATGGATAAAGGGGAGAACTCTAATAATGATGTCTGGATTTCATTGTTTCTCTGCAAAGGGGAAGGAAAGATAGAAACGTGACAACCCCACCGAGCATTCATTTTCGTTCTCAAAAGATGTGAAACACGATTTAAGACCTGTATTCGGGCATGAAGAAGAAGATGAACCAAAAAAGAAACTAGCAAAAAAGACATAGTTGGATTTTGTTATTGATATTATTATGAGAAATTTGTATAAGAAATTGCTGTTTGTTCACCAAAAATTGAAAATGAAAGAATTTCTAAGGTCCATCTGAAGGCTTGCAAAAGACCATTTCCTTAAAATTAATGGCCCATGCTTGCTCATAGTAAAGGAAAAGCAGCTGACCTGAAGCAACTTCAACATAAATTATATCTTTTAATGTGAACTGCTCTCATAAGACATGTTGCGAGTGAGGTCTGATGAATAGCTGATTAGACATAACAAAATGCAGTATAGAGTCATCCATTTTACCACGTGCTGATGTCCATATTATATGATATTATTAGCCTGGTGCTGCATTGTGGTTCTATAGTGGGTTGTGAGTGTGTAAGTGTGATTGTCACTCAAATATGTAAGTGCACGCAGTTAATAGTGAGTATCATCTTTACAGGGATTGAATTTCTTGCAACTTAAATGTAAAATCCAATGAAGCAAACAAAAATTTCTTTAAGCTAACTAAGATGATTAAAAGAGCAAAATAACAATGCTGAACTACAAAACTACTAATTCAAGAAAAGAGGTGCTGAAACTTCAAAAATAAATGGATTAATATGTAAATTAACTAGTTAAAATTGATAAATCCCTTTAAAATGCAATTTTTACCCAGCTTCTAGAGTGATGCTGCAGTAAATTTCCTAGTAAACCAGAACTCATGATAGCATATGTGAATTTCTCAATTCTAACATGTTTAGAGCTCTTAAATTAGATTACACATATTCCTATGCTAATCCAGATTTTAAAGTATAATTTTCAGCACCAGTTCTTTTAGGTTTTGCAAGGTAAACAATATATTTCTATATCATCTACAAATCAATAGCATATAATAATTGAACTTGCATCATTCAAGTTGTGTCCAATAACTTCTATCTTTCCAGATTTGAAGTTATTTCTATATCCCATCATTAATGGCCAATCAACAATGAGAAAAGTCATTTAATACATTTGAAATGAAAAGGGAAAATTCACTCAGCATTACAAATAGCAATATAGGATTTCTTTGCAAAATTAAAGTTCAACATCAATCCCAACTAAAATAAATTTAGTTCATGTTCAAATCTGTAACAGCTCTTAAATACATAGCATTCATTGTTCACCAAAATCAGAAATAATAAGAGAAAAGGAAAGGAAGAATAGCAAATTTGTTAGTCTTCTGCACCCTCCTCTACTTCCTCTACTGGTTTGCAGAATTTTCTTGTTGTTTCTAGTTTTTGGCTGTTGTCCTTACGTCTTCTTAGCTTCCTCTAGGTTTTTTAGCACCCAAAAATGGCAAAATAATATCCTACTCACGTGCACACCCTTGCTAGCCCCTTTAATCAGATTTTTCCAACACAAAAATGGGCAGAGACCATTCAGTTTCCAGTTGACATGCACACTTGCTGCTGCCACCTTGTAATTAGATTTTTACAACACCAAAATGGGCAAAATATAATGCTACTCACGTGCTCTATGCTAGTCCAAGGTTGTAAGCTTCCAAAATGGGCTGAATGTCTCCAAAATTCCTCTGCTGATGCGTTCCCTTGCTACCTCCACTAGGGTGACGTTTTTAGGCACCAAAAATGGGCTGAATATGTTGCTGACTTACCCACAATTACTACTGCCTTTTAATCAGAATTTAACCCTTTAAAAATCAAGTTGGTCCCCACTACAATGAAATTACTGCATGGTAAAAAAAAATGTAATGTTGTCTCCTTTTTTTAACAGTTGCTTCCCCTCTTTAATTCCTCCTTTGTTTCTTGACTTTTTCTAGCCACAATTAGGATTTAATTATCTGCAAACAAACTTCATCAATTTAATTCAATTCCTCCATTAACAAA
>JANHAO010029632.1:0-10329 GCA_026873985.1 Saraca asoca | reverse complement strand
GAAAAGTTAAACAAAAATCACAAATTAATAACTATTTAAGAGGTGATGTCCGTCATTTTTATAGGTACATTTTTCACTTATCAATGACCGGTCGGTTGGCTTATTCTCAGGTACTAAGTGACTAAGTGCTGAGCAAAGAGACTAAGTGTGGCACGTTCTAACAATTAAGCTATCGAACTATGACACCCTATCAAGACAAAACCCGATTATGCCTCAGAATCATCTATCACCAACATATCTGGGACTAATGGCATTACTCGTAGTGGTCATTGTTATAGTCCTGAAGAGGTTGAAAAACAAAGAATGGAAGAACTAGAAAGACAAAGAAAGGAGAAAGAAAAAGGAGATAATAGAGGAAATTATTAGAAGGAGCTCAAGGTATACAAGAAAAATGTGTAGGAAGAGAAAGCTTATGAATTCTTGAAACTCATTAAGTGAAGTGACTACAAAGTGATTGAGAAGTTAAATAATACACCTGTACAAATGTCATTGTTGTCATTGTTCTTGACTTCTGAGCCACATAGGCAGGTGTTAATGAAGGTGTTGAATCAAGCTCATGTTTGTCATGATATCTTTCTTGAAAAGCTTGGTGGTATTATTAGTAATACCATAGTTGATAATTACCTTACATTTACTGATAACAAGATACCATTTAAAGGAATGGAGCATAATAAGGCACTTCATATCTCTATAAAATGCAAAGACCACATTATAGCAAGGGTTCTTACAGACGATGGCTCTTCACTAAATATGATGTCATGATCAACTTTGTTCAAACTCCTAGTTAATGGATCTTATATAAAACCCAACACTATGGTAGTGAGAGCTTTTGATGGTATAAAAGGAGAGGTTATTGGCAACATTGGACTCTTAATTCAAATCAGCTTAAATGTCTTCAATATATTATTCCAAGTGATGGATATCACGCTAACCTATGGTTTTCTACTTAGGTGATCATGGATTCATTTAACAGGGGTAGTGCCTTCCACCCTACACCAAAAAGTGAAATTCATAATAGAAAACAAATTGGTGGCTGTATTAGGAGAAACAAATCTACTCATCATGAAACCAACATCTACTCTATATATTGAGGTTGTGGAAGAGGCTTTAGGAGCGCATTCCAAATTTTTGAGATTGCTAATACTTCCTACATCTGAGAAAGGGCTTGAATCCCAAAACCATAATTACTTATAGCACCTTTAATGATGGCTAACGTCATGTTGGAAGATGGGTTTAAACCAAGGGATGGATTGTGGAAATATGGGCAAGATGAAAAAGATCCTCTTAAACTTCCTTAAAATGTTGAAAAGTTTAGATTAGGATACAAGTCTACAAAAGCTGATAAGATGAGGGTTGCAAATCAAAAAAGGGAAAAAAGGATGGCGTTCTTGGAAAATTAAGAGCTAAGAGATGAAAGAATTCTCTTATATGACATTAAACAAAGCTTTTGGAGCACAAGAATCACCTTTCTTAACCAAATTCTAGCAATTGAGGATGGAAACTCGATTGTTGAAAGTGTTGGCCTGGTGTACCCTTGCTTCCCAAACTTCATACTCAACAATTGGGATATCTTTAAGTTTCCCATTGTCATAGAGTTTCATTCAGAGTAATTCTATGCTTCCACCATTTAAGGCTCTGCCCAAGGCCTTAGGTTGCTATCTATAAAATGAGCTTACATGTTTCATTCCAATGTGCACTTTAAATAAAAATGCATGTTCAGTTTCCATCATCTATGTTTTCACTTTTTTTTGTTTCATTGTTTCTCTTCCTTGAATTTCATCATATATTTGCTTACTTGATCCTTTTTTCCTTCCTATACATTTTTGTTAAATTCAGGTTTCAAAGTGATTTGTTTGAGAATAATAGTGTTATGACCCCTATATGTAACTTTAATCATCCTATTGATTATGGTGAGAATAAAAAAAGAAGAAGAGATTAACCTATCTGCAAAACTCTTAAGACTTGTTGAGGAAGAAAAGAAAGAGATCCACCTTCTTGAAGAATCAATTTCCTTATAGTTGCCAAATATCTAGAATGGATTGCCAACATTGTTCTAGTAGCTAAGAAAGATGGAAAAGTTTAAATGTGTGTTGTTATCAAGATTTGAATAGAGCAAGCCCTAAGGATGATTTTCCATTGCCACATATTGATGTCCTTGTTGATAATACTACTGGGAATTCAATATTATCCTTTACGAATTATTTTTGTGGGTATAATCAAGTCAAGATAGATCCTAAGAATATGGAGAAAACCATCTTCATCACTTTATGGGCCAATTTTTGTTATAAAATAATGCCATTTAGATTGAAAAATGCTAGGGCAACTTACCAAAGAGCAATGGTAACTTTACTTCATGACATGATGCATAAAGAAGTAGAAGTTATGTTGATGACATGATTGTCAAATCAAAAAGTGAAAGAGATCGTATTATTGATTTATAGAAACTTTTTAAAAGGCTAAGAAAAAGTTGACTTCATCTAAACACTGCAAAATGCACCTTTGGGGTCAGTGAAAGAAGCTATTAGTGTTCGTGGTTAGCTAGAATGGAATAAAAGTCAATCCTAAAAAGGTTTATGCTATTTTGGAGATACCAATACTAGGCACAGTGAAAGAAGTACAAAGTTTCTTAGGGAGGTTGAATTACATTACTTGATTCATATCGTAATTAAAGACTACTTGTGATCCATTGTTCAAGCTTTTGCGTAAGAATTAGACCATGGAATAGAATGAGAAATGCTAAAAAGTATTTGAAAAGATCAAGTAGTATTTACAAAAACCTTTAGTCTTGCTACCACTATTACTAGGAAAACCCCTTATTAAGTACTTAACTATGCTTGAAGAATCCATGGGTTGTGTACTAGGATAGCATGATGAATTAGGAAAAAAAAGAATAAGCAACATACTATTTGAGTGAGAATTTCACATGCTATAAGTTAAAATACTCTCTCTTGGAGCATACTTGTTGTGCCTTGGCATGAGTAGCTCATTGATTGAGACAATACATGTCGTGTTATACTATATGACTTGTATCAAAGATGAATCCAATCAAGTACATCTTCAAAAAGTCTACCCTAATAGGAAAAATTGCTCGATGACAAGTGTTATGGTCTAAATATGATATGGTTTATGCCACCTAGAAGGTAATAAAGGGAAGTGCACTTGTTGATTTTTTAGTTAATCAAGCTATTGAAAACTATGGTTTTATGCAATATGAATTTCCAGGTGAAGACATAAATGTCACTATTCAATAATAATGAATCACCCAAAGATGAGCAATGGATGTTGTTGTTTGATGAAACCTCCAATGCATTAGGGCATAATATTGGTGCTGTTTTAATTTCTCTTAAGGAGAAAACTATCCCATTAATAGCAAAGCTATGCTTTGATTGTACAAATAATATGGCTGAATACGGGGCATGCGCTATGGGTATATAAGCTGCATTAGATATGGAAGTCAAGATTTTAAAGGTGTATGGAGATTTTGTACTTGTAATCCACCAATTAAAAGAAGATTGAAAAACTATAGATGCCAAGCCAATTCCATATCACAAACATATAACAAAGTTGTCAGAATAATTTAGAGAAATTACTTTCCATCATATCTTAAAAGAAAATAATCAAATTGCTAATGTTTTGGGAATGTTATCTTTTATGTTCAAAGTAAATGGCAATGGTTAGACACAAGTTATCTAGATGAAAAACCCAGATTTGCAAGTTTATTGTTTAAATGTTGAAGAAGAACTTAATGGTTGCGATAAATGTGTACCCAACTATGAAAGGCCTTTCGTCATGAAAAGAGCTTTCTCTGAAGGATCTTTATTCTTACGAGGATGAATAGCCATAACCTATCCATGTGAATAGAGTGGAAAAATATTATGCATAAAGCATGTTTGCTCTGCATTTGATCTACCCAAGAAGTTCATAACTCAAAAGATAATAGGGCAATCTAATATTTACTACCCTAATCAATAGGTGTTCAAATGCATGTGAACAACTAGTACTAGTTTTTCTAAGGCTTCTCACCAGAATAAACAGAAGATTCCTATTTGATCAATTTCTATGAATCCCATTATATATCTTCTTCGTTGTCTGCATGATGTTCCATTTTCTTGGATACTTGTAGCAATTTTATTTTCATTATCCTTTTAATATGATGCTTGCGATTAACCCTTTCAACCATTATTTGACAAGAAATTGGCCATGCATTTTTATGAAAAGTGTTTTTTGGAATATTAAAAGGAAAATGTTATTTAAATGCATCCAAGTGTAAGCAAAATTACTCCAATGAAATTAAAAAGACAATCGGGGATAGGTTGACCATCCCAAGATATCATGATAAAGTGGCAGCGGACTTGTCAAATTTCAAAGAAAATCAATGACAATCAAAGGAAAGAAAAGTTAAGATACTAGAACTTTATCGGCCAGCAATAAAGATTGACATTATTCATCTATGACATTGTTGAGGAGGTTCTTATATGAGCTGAACATGAAAAAAAAAAGGAAAATATTAAAGAGGAAAAAAGGAAAATTGGCATATTTATATTGAAACATGCGTCATATTCTACACCATGTTTACTTTTATGTTGTGTTTTTCTAAACGCATTGACCTTTCTATTGTTAAATCAAACCTAGTATTGGTAGGTCAAGCCTATGAAAAGCAGGTCTTTACTTTTTGTTACTAAATTGAACCTAGCATCAGCAAGTCAAACCTATAAAAAGTGAGTCTTTTACTTTCTGTTGTCAAATTGAACCCAACCTTGTGAAAAATAGGTCTTTTACTTTTTGTTATTAAATTGAACCTAGTATTGGCGGCTAAGCCTATGAAAAGTAGATCTTTTACTTTTTATTGTTAAATTAAACCCAGCATTGGCGGGTTGAACCTGTGAAAAGTAGGTCATTTAGATTCCAATTGTTATATCGAACTCAGCATTGGCAGATTAAGCTTGTAATAAGTAGGTCTTTTACTTTCTCGATGAATTCAACTATCTACTAGCAAGTCTTACAAATGGAAAGCTTATCTTTCTATCATTTTATAGTCTTTTATTTACACGTGTGCTACTAACTCAAGAAATTTCTTGTTCTTTTTGGAAAATTAATGTTAACATCTTTACCCACCTTCTAATACTAGTAGGCTGAGTAAAAGGGGGCAATTATAGACACCTAATTTTGTCCAGGTTTAACATGTTTTGTGACCATTTGGCATTAAACTTTCAAGACTAAAAATGATTAATTTTCATTTCTTTTTTTATTATTTTAGTAAGAGTAAACATTATAAAAAAAAATCCATTCATAAAGTAGCATTTTTTATGTTGAAAAAAATATAAAAATACTAAAAAATTATTAATTAATTAGGTTTAGCGTACTTTTTATAAAGACATATAAAAACAAAACAAAAAAAAACAACAAAAAAATGCGTTTTCAACTGAGGAAGTGCTCTGTCTGCAATTACAAGCCTTCATGTCATCTACCTATTGCTTGAGCTAAGAAAATTTCCCAAAGTAAGCTTCCTTGTGCAACTTAATCTTTTCCAAAATGAGAGAATAACTTAAAACCTAATGGTAATTGATAGCCAACCAGTAAACTTGAGGAGACAGTCTAACCAAAAGAAATCAAGTAAAAATTAAATTACAAAATTACAAATTTTTTTAAAAAATTTGAATGCTTTCAAATAAGAAAAAAGGAAGAGAGGGAGAAAAAGGGAAACTTATTTCATTTTCTCTCAAAGAAAAAAGAATTCAATAGCAAAGAACCTCTATCTTTAAATCTCATAGCTCAAATCTATTAGTATATATCTCTCATCCTTCCTTATCTTCATACATGCATACAACATTTTTTATATTTTTTTGGTTTCCAGTTTTGCATTTTAGAAAGAGTAGAAATAGTCAAAATAAAAAAATAGCATGTTGTTTAAGGAGAATATGTCAAAAAAGAAAATGATAACCATAAATAGAGAAAAACCAACTGATGGAAGAAAGAAATATATTTGAGAAGAGAAAAAAAAAGAAAGTTAAAAATCAAATCTTTAATCTCAACCTTAGATTAGGAAATGCTGAATGCTGAAGATTAACTTTTGAAATGTGGGAATGCACCTCTATTTGTCTTGTATTCAAGCTTGATGATTCTTGATCTTTAAATTGTTGGATTGTAAAAAAAAAAAAAGAAAAAAGGTAGAAAGATGAAGATATAGAAGAACGAAGGCCAAGATTGACCACTATTTTTAATAGGTGACTTAAAGAGGCCAAGATTGACCTCAGCTTTAAATCAGCCATTTTTTTTTATGTTTGCTACTTCCCATGTGACTTCTTTTTTTTTTTCGTTATTTGATGAAATAGAGGATAATGAGTGTAGTTTTTTTTTTACTACTTATATTTATTCTTCCTTTTTTTTGTCAGCTTACAAATAGATTATTTCATTTTATTATAAATTATTATTTATGTTTCATGTATAATATCTTACAATAGAATAAACTAAAAACAGACTAAAAGTTTGGTCCTTTTTTAGTGTTTCTGAAGTGAGGGATATTTTAAGCGTTAAATCAGATAAGTTAATAAAACTTCGAAAAGAAATCTCCAATATTATTATACATGAAATTATTATAAATATTTTGACCTTTTATTTATATATTACACTATATTTTAAAACATGTCAATTTATCGTGTCTCTACGCGTATCTTTTTAATTAAAATATAAACCTTTGTCAATAATATATAAAAGTTATGGAATCCAATTACAAGTGCAATAAATACAGGATCCAATATTCTTCAGGCACTTTCGGTTATACGACTTTGGCCATAAAGTTAGACAAATTTAACAAATTAATTAAATTAATAAAATGAATATAACCTATTAACTTAATAAAATTTATGCAATATATCAAGAAAAGAATTTTAACTAAATTTTCATATTATTATTAAATTGAACACTACACATAATTTTAATGATATATTATCGTCAAACTTCACTTTATACATTATTTTAAATTTATATTGCATACTGTTGACATCAAAATCTATTCAACCTATTTAGTTCAGTGTTTCTCCTAACTGCAAGACAAACAAGATGGTGAATAGTAAAAGAAAGTAGTGAAGAAGAAGAAGAGTCAGTGACACCAAGAGTTTATCGTGGTTTAGCTAAAGTGAGTTTTGGCCCCTACGTCCACATTGATCTTTTGTTACTCTCTAAGGAGATTGGTTTTACAAAGTATGGATACAACAATGGAGTTTTCTCTCAGTGAACAGTGCTTACTCACTATTTTGGTGGAGTTTCTACATGTATGTCCTCTCTCTCTCTTTGCAAGGTGACCTCCTCCTTCTATTTATAGAAGGGGGTGGGTTACAAGGGTAATTTCATAAGTAGTAAAATGATTACTTCCGCCATCCCGGACATTTAATGCTTGGCGTTGGATAATTAATGTTGGGCAAATAATTGTCAGATTTTTAGGAGTTGATGTGTAAGTTTGGAGGCTGAGCTGTCAGTAGAGAATGGGTGCCTTGGGTTGCTGACTGGGTTCCATACAGGCAGCCGTTGCCAGTGGGCAAGCTATGGGTTGAACGAGATGATGGCTCTAGCCGACCTCGTCATTCGCTCCTGGTTGTTCTTTCGAAAGTCATGGGTCCCTCACTGAAGGGTTGCAAGTTTCCTCAGTGAGATGTGCTCTCAGGTTTTAGGAGATGCGAGATGCCTCTCGCTCACACCAGATAGTTGGGGGTTCTCACTCAATGAACATAAACTCTATCTTAGACCTCCACTAGTCCAAATGGGCTCCCGATTGGACCTTGCTCGGCCCAAAATATGCTTTCGAAAAATCCATATAACATAAGCCTCCTAACTCTCAGCTCGCTTAGCGGGCTGGGAGTTGTAACTCTACAGCTTGCAGGATGACTCAGTCTGTCATGTTGTCATTTCTATCTTTTTGGGCTTTCATTCCCCATGCTTTAAGTTGTACTCTTCCCTGTGCTGGATTGTTAGCTTTAGACTTTCTGTCTTATCTTTGTATGTTAACTCTTCTCATGTAAATTTGCCTCGTTGAAGGAGGTCTTTTAGTGTAGTTACAAGAATTATGTTTCTGCCCTTTGTCTCTTTAAATTCGTTTATGGGTGGTTTTGCTAGTTGCCACTGGTAATGTGATTTGCCCCTACAAAATTAAAATCCAACAATCGTTGTGCAAAGTATTTAATGGGATAGTTGATTACCATCATAAGGAATTTAGGCCAATCGACATTAATCAATAAAGTGTTATTTTAAAGGATATGTGCCAAATTGCTAATCAATCATACCGGCTCGCACAAGAATTCTACGTATGATTAATGCATTACTTGGACACAAGGTTGTTTCGCGTAAGAATTCTGTGTGGGGCAGGCACATTATTTGGACGTAGCTTACGCAAGAATTCTACCTATGGCTAGCGCATTACTTGGACGCGAGATGTTCATTTAGCCCCCTAACCTACGTAAGAATTCTACGTCTGATTAATGCATTACTTGGATGCAAGGTCATTCTATGCAAGAATTCTCTACAGGGCAGGCACATTACTTAGACGTTGCTCATACAAGAATTCTATGCATGGCTAGCACATTACTTGGACACGAGATGTTCATTTAGCCCCCGACCTGCGCAAGAATTCTATGTCTGATTAATGCATTACTTAGACGCAAGGTCATTCCACACAAGAATTTTATGCGGGGCAAGACATTACTTGGACATGGCTTGCACAAGAATTCTATGCATGGCTAGTGCATTACTTGGACACAAGATGCTTATTTGGCCCCAGTGCTCTGTGACGTGTGATCTTAATAGACCGTTTAGTTCTCTTGTTTGTTTTACATGCATGGGTTTTCATTTCCAAATGGCGGCTGGTAATTATTACTTTTAGCTTTTGGTGCACATACGCTGAACCATCCTTTATTGGCCATTGTTTTCTCCAGACCGTCAGATCGTGGGTAATTGATGCCCCTTTTGATCTAACAGTGGGGTCGTACTTTCTTTTAAGCTGAGAGAGTCCTTCTTCTCCTTTTCACTTTGTCATTTGAAAAATTTTAGGTTTCTGGTGTTCTCGGCCCATCTGTCTTCTCGATCGCCATTACAATTACTTTGCCACCAGCCTTCGTAGCTCTTCGCTTGTGCTTTCCACTATTTCCCGATCCTTCAGACTTTTTCATCTCCAACAATTATGGTACGCTCCCTTTATCCTTGCATTTTGGACATTATTCTTCCTTTATAGGACATTAGGGACTTGACTTTGCCTGATTGATTAGGACATTGTTAATGCTGGTGAATAGATACGGTTTGGATGCCTAGTTTCTGATTGGAGTAGGATAGTCAGGTTATCGGTGGATTCTAGGATTCCTAACACATATTTACATCTTCTGAGATTTTATTGTTTGTGTGGAGTATATCCTTTGTTTACCGGAGTCTAGGTTATTGGTGAGGTGGCATAGGGTGTGCATGGCCTGTGGGGTAGAGGGTTATTAGATCTGGTTTCGATATGGTTTGCTCTTAACGAACTTATCATTCTCTTTATTTCCTTTTATAGATGGGAGTGGGTCATGCATGTCACCATCACCTGATTAGCAGCGAGGATGACAAACCAGACTCGTCTCCAGATATAATGAATGTCAGTCAAGCTGAAGCTACAACATTGATAAATGGGAAAAAGTACATGAAAATAAGATATTTTTAATTCATTTTGTTAATAGTATTTTATGTTTTCTTAATATTCTTGCCTTAGTTTTATGTTTGGTCCTAGATACTGCTCTTGGTTTGTATTCTTTATGTAGGATGATGAAAAAGGCTACAAAGAAGGAAGAAATTCAAAGAATGAAGCTGCATCTAAACAAGGAAAAGAAAAAAGAAGAAGCCATGAAAAGAAACATGCAAAAATCAAAGGAAAATATGAAGAAAACACCTAGCACGACCATGCCATAGAACATACCCAGGCCGTGTTAGGTGCTGCAACGAGAGCACAGAAGAAAATTTGAAGAAATTCCAAGGCAAGCACAGAGCACGGCCGTGCTCTGGAACATGGCTAGGCCGTGCTAGAGTCTGTCTGAAGATTGAAGAATTTTTTGTGAAGGAACAACACGTAACATGGATGTGTTACAAAACACGGTCAAGCCGTGTTGCATGCTGACGTGGCCAAACTGATAAATCCTTTCTCCTGAAGCACACCCAGCCCGTGTTATGGAGCACAGCCATGGTCAACGCAAAAAAAGGCTATAAATAAGGCCCCTGTAACCTATTCCATCCATCCCATCTCATAGTTTTAGAATCCTTCTTTAAGGTTTAGGCTAGTTCTTTCTTTTCTCTTGTTTTAGGCTTTCTTTCATATAG
>JANHAO010029631.1:0-10328 GCA_026873985.1 Saraca asoca | reverse complement strand
CTTTCCCTTAATGCAGTCTACACAAGTCTCGAAATCAGTGTAATCAAGAGTGTGAAGTACTCCGTCATTCACTAATCTTTTAATTCTATCTATGGAGATGTGTCCCAATCTTTGGTGCCATAACATAGAAGAGTCCTCATTAATATTTCACCTCTTAATACCAGTGTGAACATGCATTGAACTATTCGTCGCTTCATTTTGCAAGAAAATTCAATAAAGATCATCAGACAAAATACCATTCCCAACACATTCAGATTTATAAAATAAACTAAAAGATGTGTCTCTGAAATTAAAGGAATAACCAAAAGGTACTAGTATGGAAACAGAAATCAAGTTCCATGAAAAACTTACTACATAAAAGGTCCTTTCTAATTGTAAAAGTAATAGTATAATACATAAATAATTCAATTACATTAGTAATTATTAAGTATTGTCTTATTTTAAGTGAAATAATTAATTTTCTAGTATTTATTACTTTTTGTTAAGTGTAACTATTGATATTATATATAGCCGTGTAAGTATTTTGTAATAGATTTGATGCTTGTAAAAAATTTGTATTGTATATAAAATGAGATCCAAAAGTTTATTATTTGGTTTATTTATGAAAGATAATATTTTATACACTCAAATTTGAATAAAATAATAAATTATTCTTTAAATTTGTATAATCTTATCTAGATTTATATTGAATTCAAATTCAAGTTTGAACTCAGTACTTTAAATTCAATAAAAAATTTAAGTTAAATAACTTGTTTATATAATTATATTTAAATTCATATTTGAGTTAGACTCGAACTTCAACTTAAATTTTTCATGATCGAACTCAAGTTTAAACTCAATTATTTTTAATGAGTGAAAAGCTTGAACATCCAGGTGTTGGACTCGACTCACCTCTACCGCAATGAGGGTGTTAATTCGTAAGACTACATCCAGGGCCTTTTTATTAATGCAAGACAAGATGTTGCCAATTGAATCAGCGGTCTCTTTAGGTGTTGTGCAGTCTTAGACTTAGGAGAAAAATATCTTTAACCTTATATATGGTTTAGTTAAAAATGATATAGATCTTTCTTCAAATTAAAAAAATTTGTATTAACCTAATTTCAAAAGTAAAAAGGTGCCAGACATAAAAATCAAATTTAAACTTTTTGTCCATTAAATATTAATAAAAAATAAACTGACAATGGGGTGCAAATAAATAATGCAAAATATTATAAATATTAGTTAAAGTTGAAATTTTTTAAGGTCATACAATATGACAAATAAAAATATGTAATTTTGTTAAATAATAGAAAATGTGAGAGTAATTTTTTAAAAATAATTTATTTATGATAATGACTTAATTTTATTAGGGATGATAGGGTGCCCTTTGAGGTACGAGGATGTGAAGGTATTTTGCTTCGTGGGGACGGGACAAAAGTTTGTTCCAGTACAAATTTTGCGGATAGGGTAAGAATTATAGTTCCTATCCTATCATGCCCTGATGGCCTGACTTACTCCTTGATTTAATAAATATTATTTTATTTTTATTTTATGATATATAATATATTTTAAATAAACATATTTAAATATTTTTAAATTATATGCTTATATATTTATTATATTTTATATATATTAAATATTTTTGATAATTATATAATGAAGAAACATTTTAAATTGAGATAAAAAATTTAAAATGGTCGTTGATTATATATAAATTTAAAAAAAAATTATGTTTGAAATTATTTAATGATTATGTATGAATCTATAATACTTAATTTATGATTTAAATTTTTCATATTTTTTTATTTTTTATTATTTGTCAAATGTTTAAACTTTGATGTCCCCTAGACTATAAAAGTGACACGAATTTTGCCTTCAATAATTGGACGTAAGTAAAAAAAAAAAAAAAAAACTGATTTATCTGGTCCCATTGCCTTTCCTAAATTCCCTTACAACTCCTGCAATCACCTTCTCCTTCATCGTTATGATCACCCATGTCTGATCCGGACCTTGGGCCAATCAACCGGACGGAGAAATTGGCCGCATCACCGTGGCGACCGCCCTTCATGCATCGTCATTGTGTGGACAAATTAAAATCTTACTCCACTTAAATTACCATCCAAGAGCGTGTATATCACATTATATTCTCATTATATCAGGAATGGTCATATGAATTGTTAGTTTATAGTTAATGTTTTAAAAATTAAATTGTATATCAAATTTAAAAGATCATTAAATTATGATTTAATTGATTCAATTTAATAAATTAATAGTCAAAGATAATGTTATAATTAAGAAATTAAATATATTAAATTAAATTATATAAAAATAATTAATATATAATATAATTTATAATTTTAAGTTTATAATATATAAAAACTCATAAATGTAATAAATAAAAATAATTATAAATTTTATAAGAAATTAATAATTAATAAAATATTATAATTGTAGATCATTTATTTAATATATTTTTCAAAACTTATATTATAATAAAAAAAATTCAAAAAACAAACTAATTTAAAGATAAAATATAAATAAATAAATGAATAAAATAAAATAAAGGACAAATGATTTTTGAAAATTGATTTCAATTCATCAATTTTGATCTCTCTAATCTAATCAGATCATGAAAATAATTTTATAATTAAATTAAATTTTTATACAAATCAATTATCTGATTTGATCAGTTCAAGAAGTTAATTGGATCAGATTTTCTAAACATTGTTAGGTGTATCCCAATATACAAAGGTATTGGTATTGGGTATAATTCAAAACCCCGATCTGAATAAACTTGAGCTCTTAGCCACTCTGCAATAATATTGTCATTGACTTACGCATCGGATCCTTCATCCACGATCTTCCATTGCTGACATGGTGCTCTTTTCTTTCTGTACAGGTTGTTGGCACCTTCCTGTAAGCTGAGAGTTCATCAATTCATATTTCCATTTTTTTTTTTTTTGAAATCCCCAGGCTGTTCAAAACGTTTGATTTTAATACTGTCCTGAAACTCTAAGCAAGTAATACCCACTCCCCCCCCCCCTTTTTTCTTTCTCAAAACAGTATACTGATAAAATCTTGTCTCTTTCAAAAAGTTAGGAAAACATCGACGATAAGTAATTCCAAAATGCAGATACAATGAATGCATCGTCATTTTCAATATATTTTCAAATTCAATGAAACTAGCTTGCATACGCGAAGTGAGTGAAGCCAAATTACTATCAAAGTCTTCTTTAAGAAAGTGCCCTTTTTTTAGGCTTTTGAACAAATTTCTAATTGCTTTTACTGTCCTTTTCATTTCTGGCCATTGCCCGTCTTAATAAAACTTTATATTATAAGAATTTATATAGAGCAAGGATTCTAAAGATATTGATTTTTTTTTTAATTTATATAACCAAACTGCAATTTCCTATGGTGTCTTTTTCATAAATGCAATATTTGAGCACAGACTACAGAGTGCATCATCCACCATAATATAGTCCCATGGGAATTTAACTCAAGCATCTACATGATATCTCCATTAATGCTTTGTTTGGAAATTGAATTCATTTCCGTAGAAATCATCTTAATTGAATTCATTCCTATACAAACGAATTATAATATTTGAAAATAATAATAAACATTATTATTTCAATTTATTTACACAAATGAGTACTTTTGCTTGAAAGTTTGGAAGATATGAAAAATGTGTGAAATTTAATTGAGAAATAGATTTTATTAATATCATACTAAGTAAAATGATAAATGAGAATAAAAAGTTAATGACATAATTAACATGTATTTAGCACCCAATAAAATGAATCTAGTGAAAAATCTTGATAAATTTTAAATATTTCATGATGACATACAAGCAAAACAACAAAAATCCCCATTTTTCAGAAGAAATACAATAATAATTATAAATAAATGGAAATGAAATAAAATTTTCTTTAACCTAAAGCTAAATAATATATTACGCTCCATTTGTTTCGACAGAAAATTTTTTTTTATGGAAAATACCTTTTTAAGAAAATACATTTCTAAAAAAAGAATTAATTTTTTGTTGTTTAGACAACGTGAGAGAAAATATTTTCTTTTATTTCATGCATAAAAGCAAGTTATTTTCTCTTATTAAAAATATTGTTATACATACAAATATAATATTTAAAATTATGACACACAATAATCGTTTTGTTATTATAATATTTTCAAGATAGAAATCAACCAATCTTTACTAGTAAAAAATAAAAGTTAAGTATATTTTGTACTAAGAGTAACATCCAAAGAAAAATATTCAAATCCTTCATTTTTGTCTTCGTTATTTCTTCATAAAGTTTTATATTCAGTTAACTTTAGTCAAAGTTGTTAACTACATTTGTCAACTTCATGAATTACTCAAAGACTTTCTCAACACAATTTTTAATGTAATTATTAAATTATCAACATATACAGGAATGGAAGGAGAAAGATAAGATAAGAGATATGAAAGAGAGAGAGATAGAGAGAGGGTGAGTGGGGGAGGAATGGAAAGATAAAGAGAGAATAGAGGGCATGAAGGAGAGAGAAGAGAGAAAGAAAATAATAAGAAAGAGGGAGATAAAAATAGAGTAGTGGGAGAAAGGAAGAAAGATAGGAGAGAGAAAGGGGTAAAAAAGAATGAAGGGAAGCAGAGAGGGTAAAGAGAGAAATATAGGAGACAAAAAAAAAATTAAAAAAGAGAGAATGAGATTATGTAATATGAAATGATTTAGAAAAATGATTTCTTTTAACTAAAAGGGGAAATCATTTCTCCCAAATACACTATCATTTTCTATTGACCAAAATCTACTTTATATTGACTAGCTTTCTTATTGACTTCAAACATAGGAAAATAGTTTTCAAAAAAATATTTTCCTTCCAAACAAATGGACCCTTAAAAAGGGTTCCTTTTAAAATGACATATTTTATATACATTTTGAATTAGATTATGTAGAATTAAGTAGCTAGATGATATAATTAATAATGTTGTTGAAATTACTTTAGGAATTATGTATATTTTTAGTTAGAACATATTTTTATTTTAGAAATTATACATATTTTAATTATGTTAATTTTTGAAATTAGTAAATATATTGTAGATATTAATTATTAATTTCATAAATAGATTTGATTATTGTTTATTTTTATTAAGTAGGAAAAAATAATAATGAAACTATTTACAAAATATGGAAATTCCATAAATATTTTCTCATATATATTTTTGTAAATATGTAGTGATTTTCTATTATTTCAATTAATTTCGATAAACAAAATATGAAAATTTTGGAGCATTATAGGTGGATGTATAATAAGCTTCTTCCAGGACATAGTGGATATAAGATAGATTTTCATAATAGGGTGGAATAATTTATCGATTTTACAAAAATTTAACCAATTTATATATGTGATAATCAGATAAAGTGTCTATGCTCCAAACATAAATGTAAATTTTTTTTACCTTTTGATGAAGTTAAAGTTAATTTATATAGATTTGGATTTAAATATGATTATTGGTAGTGGATTGATCATGATGAGGAGAGACTTATAAAAAAGGGAGGATTTTCTAGTTATGTGACACGAAATTTATATAATGCATGTAATATGTATGAGAATATAGTGTTGGATACTGGTTGGCTAGACATTGCAACTCACTTTGAACGCAATGTAGAAGAGCCTCTAAATAGAGATGTCTAAAAATTTTATGAAATGTGTTGTGAGTTTTATCACTCAATATACGCAACTACACGCAGTCAATTAAGTAGTATAGAGTGAGTGAGTATCGTCTCCACAGGGATTGAATTTCTTACAACTTAAATGTAAAAATCCAATGAAGCAACAATAATTTCTTGAGTTAATTAAGATGATTGAAAGAACAAAATGATACTACTGAACTACACTGCTAAATACTGCAAGAAAAGAGGTACTGAATTTCCTAGAAAAGTGAATTAATGTGTGAATTAGCTAGTTGAGATTGAAGAATCCCTTTAACATGCAATTCCTACTTAGCTGCTATAGTAATGCTGCAGTAAATTTTCCAGTAAACCAGAACTCCATCACAGTGCATGTGAATTTTCCAATTCCAACATGCATTAAGATTCTTAAATTAGATTATACATATTCCTATGCTAATCCAGATTTTAGAACACAAATTACAGCACCAGTTCCCTTAGGTTTTGCAAGGTAAACAATATATTCATATATTATCTACAAGTTAATAGCATATAGAAGTTAAACTTGCATCATTCAAGCTATGTCCAATAACCTCAATATTTTCAGACCTAAAGTTATCTCTATATCCCATCATTAATGACTAGTCAACAATGAGAATGGAATTTAGCACACTTGAATGAAAAGGGAAAGAATTACTCAGCATACAAGCAACAGTCTAGGAATTCATTGCAATATTAAAGTTCATCAACAATCTCAACTAAAACAAATTTAGGTCATCTTCATTTCTGTAGTTACTCTTAAATACAAGGTTTGCATTGT
Source organism: Saraca asoca (assembly GCA_026873985.1). NCBI lineage: Eukaryota > Viridiplantae > Streptophyta > Magnoliopsida > Fabales > Fabaceae > Saraca > Saraca asoca. The sequence goes on along the minus strand of JANHAO010029631.1, from coordinate 3,863 downwards.
TCAACAAAATAAGAAATAATTGGAGCAAAGACAGAAAAAGAGAGAAATATTGTCAAATTTGAATTCTGTGCCTTCCTCTGCTCCCTCTGTTCTCTGGTTCAATTTCTTGCTAATTTTGGGTCTGCTGATGTTGCTTTCACATCCTCTCCCTTCTTTTCTAGGTTTTCAGCACCCAAAAATGGTAGAGAATGATGCTATTCACGTGCTCTCTACTGCTCACTCTCAATCATATTTTTACAACACCAAAAATGGGAAAAAAAACTATTCAGCTTCCTCCAGCAAAGCAGCATGACATGCACACCTATGTTGGCTCCCTTCTTTTTCTGGTTTTGTTGATGCAGCCTTTTCATCCTAGCTCAGCTCTTCCTCTCGATTTTTAGCACCAAAATGGGCAGAATATGCTCTGCTAATGCGCACACTTGTTGTTGATGCTCCTTACGTCCACCTCAACTCTCTTTTAATTGGATTTTTACTCTTCAAGACAGTTGGTTCCTAGTAAGAATAAAGTTATAGTTGGTAAAAACTGGTTGTTGTATTCTTGTTGCCTCCTCTCCTTAATTTCCAGCTTTTTCCTTTCCTTTTATTTTTTTCTTTTTCCTATTTTTTCAAGCCATAATTAGGATTTAATCATCTACAAACAAATATCATTAATTTAATTCAATTCCTCTATCAAGAAATCCAAAATTTTCACAAATTAAACAATGAACCCATTTTAGACAAAATAATAAAAATAACTAATAATAAAGATTAATTTATACAAATCACTCTCATACTTTAACAATTTAAGTCTAGAAGCTATCAAGATAACTCTAGTTTCATAGAGTTATCAAAATGTTAAAAGCTATACATCGGCCATTATAAACAAGTTGTACCAACCATTCACAGTTTTCATAACAGTAAGGATGTTAAGCATAAAATCTGACTTTAACTTACTGCATAATTCTTTTAATCAGATTATGTAACTTATGATCGAGACACACTGGCTTGATAACATTGTTCCTCCTAACTTTTATGAAACAAGGAAGTTAGTGAAGAATTTAGGATTGAGGCATCAAAAAATAGACTATTGTATGAAAGAGTGCATGTTGTTATATAAAGAAGCTAGATTTAATAGAGAATGCAAAATTTATAGTTCAACTTGGTATAAGGAACGGAGGAATTCCATTCAAGAAAATGTATTATCTGCCCTTAATTCCTAGGTTGCAAAGGTTATATGTTTTGATGAAATCAGCTCCCTATATGAATTGAACGGAGACGGGTGTTTTGTGTCATCCTTCAAATGGAGAAGCTTGGAAACAATTTGACAAAAAGTATCCAGAGTCTGTAGTCGATCCTTGAAAATGTAAGACTTAGGTTTTGTTCTGATGTATTTGCTCCATTCGATTATAACACTGCACCATACTCATGTTGGCTAGTAATAGTCACTCCTTACAATTTGCCTCTAGATATATGTATGACAACTCCATATAAGTTCCTAACCTTGATCATCCCAGGTTTAGAAAATTCAAAGAGTAAGATTGATATGTTCATGTAGCCATTAATATATGAGTTACTCATTTTGTGGAGTAATGGTGTTCTAATGTGTGACAATTCAATGAAGTAAAACTTTCAGATGAAGGTTGCATTAATGTGCACCATCAATGACTTTCCTACATATGGAATATTATCTGGTTGGCAAATAGTTGGAAAATTAGCTTGCCTGATATGTATGGAATCCATAAAAGCATTCATCTTAAAGCATGGGAAGAAACAGTCATGGTTTGATTGTCATAGACAATTTCTGCCATACGATCATCCTTCTAGGAGAAATAAGAATAATTTCATCAAAAATATACTGGAGAGATCCAAACCAACTGCAAGATTAATGGTGAACAAGTTTTTGATCGAGTTTGTTCCACTACAAAAGTCATAGAGACTTGGCAAATCAAGATGCCAAGATATGTGGTAGATCACAATTGGGCTAAAAGAAACATATTCTGGGACTTGCCATATTGGCATTCTAACTTACTTTGACACAATCTCAATGTCATGCATATAGAGAAGAACATCTTAGATAGTGTGTTTTATACAATGATGGATGTGAAAGGGAAAACCAAAGACAATATTAAGGTGAGGTTGGATTTGCCAAAATACTACAGAAGAAAAAAGCTTAAAGAGGTTGCAAATGGAAAAATATATAAACCTAAAGCTTCCTACACCTTAAGCTTGGATGAAAGAAGGGCATTCTGTGAGTGGGTCAAGAAGTTAAGAATGCCTGATGATTATGCCTCCAAATTGGATAGGTGTGTCGATGTAGGCAAGATACTTAGTATGAAAAGTCATGACTAACATATTTTCATGGAAAGATTGCTTCTTATTGCCTTTTCTAGACTCTCAGATCCTGTATGGAGGGTCTTAACTGAGTTGAGTCTATTTTTTAAGGAGTTGTGCTCAATGGTTCTACAAGAAGAAGAATTGCTCTGAATAGAACAAAATATTCACCTGATAATATGCAAGCCTGAATGGATCTTCTCACCAAGTTTTTTTTTGACTCAATAGAGCATCCGCCCATTCATTTGCCATTTGAAGTAATGGTAGGTGGCCTTGTGCTATATCGATACATGTATCCATTTGAGAGATTTCTTAACAGGTTGAAGAAAAAAGTTAGTAACAGGGCTAGATCCAAAGGAAGTATATGTGAAGCTTATTTGATCGAGGTGATAACTCAGTTTTGTCAATACTATTTTAGCTTAGATGTGCAATGCCAAAGCACACAAGTTGGTAGGAATGGTGACTAGAGCCTCGATACAACCTTAAAGCCTATTCTTTCCATCTTCAATCTTCCAAGATGCTTTACAAGGTTATGCTAAGAGCGATATTTGGATGACAAAAAATTAAAATTAGCCATAGTACATGTGCTTTTAAATTGTAAAGAAGTGGTACCATTTAAAAAGTAAGTATTTGTGTAGCCATCTTAATAAATCATTCCATATTTTCAATTTTGATTTCATAAATTTTAGAATACTATTTTCCTAAATTGTTATTCTCAATAGTATGTTTGTTCATTGGTTGAAGGCTATGTATTCGAGGATATAAGATAAAGATATTGAAGTAATGATCAATGCTCAGTTTGCTTCTTGGTTTCATTCTTTTGAAAGTATAAACAATAATTACTTTTCCTATGTGACATTGTTTGTAGATGTATGATGAAATTTTGATATGAAATTGTGTCATTCTCATGTTCACATTCTCTCCAATGATGTGGTCAATCAATATCTGTTAGATTTAGCTTAGGGTCTTCTAAGGGCAATCAAAACATTTCCAATGTATTTTGTCGATGAGTATAAGTTCCACACACACTAATGGAGTGAAGGGCACAAATAATTAATAGTGGAGTATATGTGAAGGGCATAAGGAATGTCATAGTAGGGGGAAATGATTTCTATGACATTCTTAAAGATATTGTACAACTTATGTATCTAGAATTGCCAATCAAAAGGGTGGTACTTTTCCACTGTGAGTGTTTTGATCCTATGTTAGGCCATGGTGTGAGATTGCAATCCCAATATGATATAATTGAAATCAAACATTCAAGACAATATGTCAAGTATGATCTTTTCATCGTTGCACAACAAGCAATACAAATGTATTATGCATCATACCCATGAACAAAGAGAGATAAGCAAGGTTGATAGGTTGTTATAAAGATCAAGCCTTATAGAATGGTTGAGGATTGTTGGTCCCAGTTAAGAGTGATTAGAATTAATCTAAGAAAGCGGAATAAGTTTGGATCTTTCCTTTATCTCGTTGGAGATTCGTATACACGTGTATCTTGATTTATATCAATTATAATTTTCGTGTATTTGGTGTAAGAGTGAGTAATT
>JANHAO010029630.1:0-10328 GCA_026873985.1 Saraca asoca | reverse complement strand
TTTTTTTGTGTGGGGTGGGGGGGGGGGGGGGGGGGGGGGGGGGGGGCAGGGGTGAGATATAATATTATTCATTCTTTTGAATACCAGAAGTTAACCGGTTGTTTTCAGGAGCATTTGTAAAACTATTTATTGATTCATTGTGATTAGCAAGCAACTTAAGAAGTTTAAGAAAACTTGCTTGATTAGCTGAACTTTCTGATTCATTGTAGCCGTGGAAAGCTAATCCTTGCTTTAAAAGAAATACAATACAATCAATTGAAGCAATTAATATTTTGATTCGAATCAATTTTGGAAAAATTGATTTTATTTTATTTTAATAAATATGATTTTAATTCATTTGCATATGAATTCTATTATTTGAAAATCATGTCAAAAGTAATGATTTCAATTCATTTATAAATAAATTCTTTTATTTGAAACATATCAAAAATAATTATTTCAATTCATTTGTAAATGAATTCTTTTGTTTGAAACATATTAAAAAATACATAAAATTCAATTAGAATATAGATTTTAATAATATCATAGTAAATAAAATATTAGAATGAGGGTGATATTTTTTATATAACATGTGTTTAAACCAAATGAAATAAATTTTAGTGAAATCCTCGATAGATTTGATGGATTTCATAATGGTATAAATATAATTAAAATAGCAATTGTAAATGAAATGAAATCCTTTTAATTTAAATCCATATACTATTTGAAAAAGAAATTTATTTAAAAATAAAATGAAATCTTGCTTTTAATCATTTCAAACAAGGGGTTAAATCCAAACATCATTTAAAAGAAAACTCATTTCAAAATGAAATAAAAATTTATTTTTAACCATTCCAAACAAGTGATAAGCAACGTCGACATATATCTTGTGTTTGCTCTAATTGCCTAGAAATAACAACTTCAAGGTGAAGTAGAAATGACAACTTCAAGGTGAAGCTTTTGATATATCAAGCCTTGACACTTCCTTCAAGCAATGTTGTAAAAACTATTTGGACTTCCAACATGAATAAGCCTTTTTTTTTTATTCCAATTTGTAAAACCTTTTATAACAAATATTTCCCCTACTTGATTGCTTTCCAATAACAAGTCTAAAAAGGTAACAACACTAGCAATAAGCAACATCTTTGTTTATACTATACTCCAACCAATTGGAATCAATACAAGGTCAACCTCATGTAGCTAATCAACAGGCTAAGAAACAAATTGAAGCATAATTGGAGTACCTCTTGACTTGTTAGGACATACATATGGCATAAAAGGCACATCAAATGTAGCTGTTAAATGGTGATAGATGCACCAAATGCTTCCATTTAGTGGTTAATAAAAAATGAGCTAATAATAAAATCAATGGAATACAAGATTTGGAAGGACAATGGCATTACAAACATTAGCCACGTAGCATTTCCAAAGGCAATTCATAAATGTTGGTCATGTTATTCCCACTCCAAACTTAACTGCAATAAGAGTTCCTAAACTAGCCTAGTCTCATATTAATGAGCTTATGCAACCTTTCTCTAAAAAAGAAATAAGAGAAATGGTTTTCAAACTAAATCTAGATAAGGCACTTGGTCCAAATAGGTTCCCTATCAGGTTTTACCAACAATTTTGGCCTATTATAGGGTAGTAAATTGTGGATATGATCTTATTACTTTTGGGGAGAGGATACCTAATTCAAATCTTAATTTGTTTGATTCCGAAAGGCCAAAATCATACAACGTATAGTGATTTTAGACCTATTAACTTATGCAATGTTCCCTATAAGTTTATTTCGAGGATCTTAGTCAACAAGCTTCACAGAGTATTAGAGAACATTATATGCCCCTACCAAAATGCTTTTGTAAAGGGAGGACAAATTAGTGATAATATTATGTTGGCCATATAGCATATTTAATTTATGAGGAAATGCAAGAGTCAAAAGAAGTTTTGGGTAGTAGTGAAGATCGATTTCTAGAAGGTTTATGATTGATTTTCTTGGAATTTTATTTAGGATGTTCTCATTCAAATGAGATTTCCAACCTTATAGGTGTAACTACTTATGCAATGTACAATAACAGTTACCTATAAGGTTCTAGTGAATAGAGAGCCCACCGACTCCATTATTCCAGCCAAAGGACTGAGGCAAGGTGCTCCAGTCTCACCTTATATCTTCATTTTGTGTGCTAACGTGCTTTCATGTATGCTCCAACAAGCATAACTAAATTAAGAAATCAAAGGCATTAGACTTAGTAGGTGTGCACCATCAATTAATCATATATCATTTGCTAATGATCTCATCCTATTCTTCAAGGCCAATACTAAAAGTTGTCACAAAATTACTAGTTTCTTCCAGGCTTTTGATTAGGCCTTAGGGTTCCCCATTAATAAGTCTAAGTCTGAAGTCTTGTTTGGCCCAAACACCCCAACATTACTAAAAAGAGATCTTTCTAATTAATTGGACTTAAATTAGTTCACAAATTTGGCAGGTACATTGGTACTTATATTGATGACAAAGTTAAGTCAGATTACTTTGATAAGCCGCAAGACTAATCTTTTGCAAAATCTTCCAACATATCGTTTGGTTACAACATAATTGACTAATTCTCACTTACTTTAGTTGGAGTTAAGCATAAGAAGGCTTTGGTGGGAGAGACTAACAATCAGAAGAAACTTCATTTATTGTCATGGTAGCATTTAACAAGACTTGTGAACTAAAGGGGATTAGGTCTTAAGCATATAGAATTTTTTAATAAAGCCTTACTCACTAATCAATTGTGGAGATTAGTTTGCCAACCTGCCAGTTTGCTAAGCAAGGTGATTACTCAAAAGTATAGCAAAGTCAATATTAAGAATGTAGATAGGAATTAGTCTAATAGGAGTTGGAGGATGAAAGATGTATAAGGTAATGCTAATTGTATAACAAGTATGCTATTTTGACAAAATAGAACAAGTGAAAATGTTCCAATCAAAACCAAAGTTTGGTGGAAGAATCCAAGACCAGATGATATGATCTTCCATGGAGATGCCCATGGATCTATCCCTAATTCAGCAAATTCAACACCAAAATTGAAATAAAAAGAAGGATATTCATGCCACACTTTAGATAGAAAAAAAAGTGATAAGTGATAAAAATTGATGCTATAAAGAGGAAACCTTTTTAATAAGTTTTCAAGTTCTAGTAAGAACCCTAAGAGAGCACTTGCTTAAAGAAGAACACTCTTCAATTCTCAATCATTAAATTTGAATGGTAAAGGAAACAAGCCTTCCCTAATAGCTTTCACTAAATCATAATGGGCTAAACTAACAAGATAACAAGCCTAACAAAAATACTAAACAAGTCAACCAAAATAAAAGAAAAAAAAAACTAAGCTATTATAAAAAGTCTAAATACAAAGCCATTCCAATGCAAAGTAAAAATGATAGCTTCACTTTAACCTCAATGTTGACTTTAAAATTACATAGTTTTACTAAGTTTAAAACTTGAAAATATTGGGCTGAACCTTAAGGACCTTTAGGCTTTGGTTTAAACTCATTTGACCCATTGAAGATTTAATTATGACCAAATCATTGTGGCAATGTCAATCTAGATAAAAAAACACTAGGCAACTTCATAGAAAATCTCAAGACTCTAAATGGTAAAACTGGCTCCAGCCTTAACATGAAAGTTGCATAGCTTTCTCTTAACTTTCTAACTATATAAAGTCCACCCTAATCTAACATCTAGAGCTTAAGATATAGCCTAAAACTCGAAATAGTGTCAAAACCCTAGTATTAAGCAATTAATTGAATTAAGTTTCAAATCATGACTAAATCAAAAAAACAAAGTCAATTCACTAAATTAAACTTGATTAATATTCTAAGAGGTAAAGTATGAAAGTGAATAAATGGGGACATATTCTTCTCATTTGAAGAGCCCTTGATGCCCCTTGAGTGATCCCTTGAGTTTCCATCATTCCCCCTCTCTTCGAAAGAATTTGACCTTGAATGTTTAAGACTCACGTAAAAGGAGAAAGATTAGAAACACGAAGGAAACATTAACATTAAAGGACTCATGTTTTCTTTAAAATATCCCTTTGCCATAAGCTCTTCAACCTGTCTATATGCTGGCTGGTTGGATTTGGGAACTCCAAAAATGAGGTCAATTTGGTGTTTTATCCCTCTTGATAATGGTGAACTGTGAGGTACTTCTTTGGGGAATACTTATTGAAATTCCTACAAAATCAACTCAATAACACTAGGCAAAGCTTTAGTATCATGATTATCATTCAAAACAGTACCTTTGCATAAAAGAATAAGCATAGGTCGATCACAATACAAGGGTTGTCTCATATCACTAGCCTTGGAAAAGACACTCCATTTGTTTTTTCCTTGTTTTTCACCTTCACTCAACTCTTTTTTATCTTTTTTTTCTCTCTTTGTCTTCACTCTTCTGCTCTTTTTCTTCGCTCTTGTTCTTTTGTTCTTAACTCAATTTCTTCTCTCTTTTTATTTGATTTTCTAAGATTTGCTCAGGGTGAAAGGTATAAGAGTGATGGTTTTGTTGTCCTTTTTGAAGCCATATCGACTTAAGTAGCCATCATGCATGACATATCTATCAAATTGCCATGACCTACCAAGTAATAAATAGGTAGCTCACATAGAAATAACATCATATAAAATTTCATCTTTATACCTCCCTATAAAGAATGAAACTAGCACTTGTTTTGACATCTTTATCTCCCCACTTTCATTTAACTATTGAAGCTTGTAAGGAATGAGATAATCTAAGGTAAGGTTTAAACCATGATTGTGCTAGCAACATTTGTACAACTTCCCCCATTAATGATCACATTGCAAAGTTTTCTCATGACATAGCATCTAATGTGGAAGATATATTCTCTTTGCTCTTCACTATCCTCCTTAGTTTAGGTACACAAAATTCTCCTCACCACTAATGTTTCTCCTTTAACTACCATATCACATGTACCATTGCTCTCTTCACTACTTGAATTAGAGCTTTCTTTCTCCTTTTCTTGCTCACCAACCAATTCTAACTCCCCATTATCTTTCATGGTCATGACCATTTTGTTAGGGCATTCATAAGCATAATGGTTGTGCCCCCAAGCATTTAAAGCATTTGATGTTTTTTTGCTTTTGTGGCACTTCTATTTTGCTTTTGCATTTTGCATATTCACTGTATGGCTTTGAGGAAGTCTCAGCCATAGTTTTCTTAATAGCCTTGAAGTCTCTTGATTCATGTCTTTTATCCTGATTAGTTTTCCAAGATGAACTTGATTGATATGCAATCTTGGAAGAGGTCTTTCTCATAAGTTACCTCTCCACTTTCATTGCCATGTATACCATATCTATAAGTTCCAAATAGTGTTGTAGCATAACTATGTTGGCAATGTCACGGTTCAACCCATAAAAAAAGTTTGCCATAGCGGCCTCTCTATCCTCCACCACATTTACTTTTATCATTGCCACATCTATATTTTTATGATAGTCTTCAACACTTTTGGAACCTTAAGTAAGGCCTTGAAGCTTTTGATACAACTCTCTATAATAGTGTGAAGGGACATTTCTCTTTCTCATGATAGTTTTCAACTCCTTCCAAGTTGCCATAGGTCTTTCTAAGTTCCTTTCCCTACTTTGCACCAGCTGATCTCACTAAATGATAGCATAATTAATTAATTCCACAATAGCCAATTTAACTTTTGTCTCTTCCAAATAGTTGTGACAATCAAAGATTAGCTCAACCTTCTTCTCCCATTCAAGGTAGGCTTCCAAATCATTCTTGTCTTGAAAAGATGGAATTGTCATCTTGATATTATAAAGTTTTGAATCCACCCTTTCTCTTCTAAGTCTCTCATGTTTCCTACCCAAAGTGCTTTTATCCTTTCTTCTTTCACTCCTCTCGATTTCATATGGAGAAGTGGACAACTCCTCTTCTTCTCTTTGAACTCTCCAGTCCCCTTCATTGCTTCCATTTTGATCATGATTTCTTCTTGGTCTTCTTCCATGAGAATGTATTCTACATTCCTCCTTTGAGATTATTTCATCAAGTTTATCAAGTTTGACATTTACTTTTTAAATTGTTGTTGCATAGCTTTAAGACTAAACATGACTTCATTGAATTGAGATCCTTCACCTTTCATTTTTTAGCAAAAAATAAATTCTATAAAATAAATGTTAGAAAAATATGAACATCACCAAATCACACCATCATAAGTGTTTTTTTATCACTCCACTCATGTTTTGTTCAATAACTATGTTTTTACTCTCTATTGTGCTCATAACACACTTGCCTTTTACCACTCTAGTCCTCTTCTTAAAGTCCTATGAAAACTAAGTGACAAATCTTGGAGTTTATACAATGTAACAATTAGAATCACATAACACCCAAATCATTAAAATGTAGCATGAACCAACAAGAATAAAGAAGTAAGGAATGAGTAAGAAACACAAAAGGAATCAGATAGCATAAGGAATGAAAGTTTCAACCAGCACCACAATTTTCAGGGTGTGGCAAAAAATTTTTAGGGTCTTCCAAGGAAAAATAGGGGAAAATATCAAGCAATTGCACCATACTTTGAGTTCTAAACTAGTATTTTGATCGTGCGATCTAACAAAAATATATTCAAGTTAATTACAAAGGAAAATGACTCAAAGCAACTCACTATATTAAAACTAAGCTCAAAAAGTTACAAAATTTTGTTTTTTGTGTTGGACGGTACTTTTTCTTCTTTTTGTGATTTTTCTTTTGCTCTTTTCTTTGATTCTTTCTTGGTTTTTATTTTTACATTTTTCTTTTCTTTGATTTTACATTTCCACTATGGTTTCTTCACCTGTCTTTTGTTTTTCTGAACATTTCTCTTTACCATCCAATTTTTTTTTTTTTGTTTTACAAGCACTTGGCTCAACTTTAAGAAGCCCAAAGACAATTAAATTCAATCATAATTGATAGAAATTAATTTTCAATTATATGTACTTAAAATGAATATGTCTAAGGTGCAAAACATAATTAAAACTAAGCTAAGACAATAGCAAAAATTCTAGAGAAATTAGGCCAAAGTTTCAAGCAAAACAACAACATTAAGTGATGCAATTTGGGAAGAAATGGTTCCAAATTACATCATATGAATTTGGTCCCACACTAATTAACTCACAAAAACAAAGTAAAAGACACTTAAACAAATTAACAAACACTTGAAATGAAACAAGGAAAACAAAGACAATTCTGTAAAAATTTCAACAGAACCTCTAATCGAACAAACAAGGAAATGAAATAGAAATGAAGCAAAATAAGTAGAAAAAGTTTTACTCGAACAAAGCTAACATCAAAAAATTAATATACAACTAGATCACAAAATTTTTCTACACAAAATTGATGCAAAAAATGAAGAAAACTGAACCAACACAGCAAGGAGAAATCGAACAAATTCAGCAGAAAAATTTAGCAAAACTTATAACTCATTTAGACACCAATTGATCAAGTAATTGAGCTTAAAATTGTACACAAAAATTCAGGAACATGTAGCACGAAATTAGAAGGAAAATTAAAGCAAAAAACAAGGAAAAATTGAAGAGATATCACCTGAATTGGAAGAGCTAAAGCTCTGATACTAAACTAATATAATCTCTCATGGAGATGCCCATGAATCTATCCCAATTCAGCAAATTCAACACCAAAATTGAAATAAAAAGAAGGATATTCATTCCACATTCTAAAATAGAAGAAGAAGAAGAGTGATAAATGATAAAAATTGATACCACAAAAAGGAAATTCTTAGAGAGCATTTGCTCAAAGAAGAACACTCTTCAATTCTCACTCATTAAATCTGAATGGTAAGGGAAATAAGTTTTTCCTAATAGCTCTCACAAAACCACAATAGGCTGAACTAACAAGGCAACAAGCCCAACAAAAATGCTAAAAATATCAACTAAAATAAATGCCTAAGCTATTACAAAAAGTCTAAACACAAAGCCATTCTGATACAAAGTAAAAATGCTAGTTTCAATTCAGCCTCAATGTTGACCTTTAAACCTATGTAGTTTCACTAACTTTAAAGCTTGAAAACATTGGAATGGACCTTAAAGACCCTTGGACTTTGGTTTGACCTTATTTGACCCCTTGATGCTTTAATTATAATCTAATTATTATGACAAGGTCAATTTGAACGTAAAACACTGAGCAAATTCATGGAAAGTTTTGAGACTATAGATGGTAGACCTGGGCTTTAACCTTAACATGAAAGTCGTGGATCTTTCTCTTAGCTTTCTAACCATATAAAGATTACTTTGATTTGACATCTAAAGCTCAGGTTATAGCCTAAAACCTAAAACAATGTCAAAACCTCAGTATTAAGCAATTAATTTAATTAAGCTCTAAATCATGACCAAATCACAAAATAAGGCCAATTTACTAAACTAAACTTGATTAACTTCCTAAGAGGCAAAGTATAAGAGGAAATAAATAGGGAAATATTTTGCTCATCAAAGAGCTCGTGATGCCCCGTTGAGTTTCCATTACTAGAATTCCAAGGAGTTGATAAAGTGTAGCATCTTAGAGGAAGAGAACACTACAAAAAAATATGATTAAATTGTTGCAGTTACTTTGTAGTGGTTAGAAGAAACATCACAAAAAAAATGATATTAGTTGGGGTTGACTGACCGTAGCAATATATACATAGAAGGTGAATAATTGCAATACTTGTTACTCAATCACCACAAAATTTAATAAGTTTAGTGACAATTATGAATTTATATTTGTATGCTTATTACTTAACCTATAAGCCCAAAACAAATTTTTGTTTGTACATTTTGAAGACTCGGTAGAAAAAAAAAAATTTATTACCCAAAACTAGCAGAGGTACGCTTTAGTCAAAAAATAGGCTTCAACCATACTCTACTCTCGTAAAAAGACGTTGAAGAAAAAACCAAAATAGCACTTCAAAGCTTCATCACTCTAGTCATTGAAGCTTCCACCATCTCTCCTCTTAGCTTCTTTTTACGCATGTGATCAAAGTCCTTACAAGCTTCCATCGTCCAAACCCTCAAGCTTGCTCACTCATCTTCGTCTTCACAAAATGCCTTAGTAGTTAATTTTATTACCAATTTTTTTTCTTTGCTTTGATTTATATTTTGGTTGAAGAATACATGATTTCTCTAATTAATTTTGTTACTCTGCACGTAGTTATGACTTTTGTATCACCGCCATAAATTTTGTGATTTATAGCTCGTCTTCACAAAACATCATTTGCTAATCATGTGTAGTTTATAGCAAACTTCAAGATAATATAAGTTTTACGGCTTGCAACCTTCTTACTTTGCATCTGTTTAGTGGTAGCAGATGAGAGTGATTTAGGGTTTTCTTTGTGTATATATACTTATCAAAGTTCTGAACAATTCCTTCAGCAATTTTTGTTATGGGAATTTGTGATATTTTAATATTTAGATTTGATATGATCAAGATGTTATATGTTGGACTTGCTCGGTTTGATTAATTGCTCTCTCTTTTACATATCATTTAAGCTCTTGAAATCAATGATAATAGGATTGGATGTGATAGTCAGTTTTGATTTAATAAATTAAGTTCACAATTATTGCTTATGTAACAATAATCAATTACATAATTAGTGGACATGTTTTTTCTCAACCAGAGCCAACTGAACATTGCATCTTCCCTTTCTCAATGATGCTAATTTGTTCTCTTCCCTTTTGATTCCTATCCGCTCTCCTTTTTGCAGTGGGTAAAGTTGGCCCTCACCTTGTTTGCTAATTGAAATAAAAAATATATCTTTGCATCTGGATGACACACTATAAATTCCACTTTTACATGCTCGGTTTGATTTAGCTTCTGGATGACACACTAACAAAGTAACATGCACTTGACAGGCGCTACAGCACAGCCAGACTAGACGGTCTCTGCCATTGATATTTGATAACCATAACACTACATCATACAAATATAAATAAGTGATTTTTTTGTGGCTGATTCACAACTAGACAAAAGGAAGCCTAATTGCCTGCTTCCTATATGTATCATGTCTTCATGTTTTATGCAAACTGAAGTTTAACTGTTTTTATTTGTGAATGACTTAATCTCCATTCCATTGGACCCTTGGACTGTCATCTCATCCTCGTGAGTTTCTTATCTTTACCTGGAAGATTGGACATAAAATCCTGCCTACTGTAGACTTCCTGAATAAGAGACGTGTCAGTATTCCCAATTACTGCCACTTCTGTGAACGTGCTCTGGAAACTGAAAAGCATCTATTTCTAAAGCTTATTACATATCTTTGGGAATTATTAATACTGTACAGAAGTCTTTGTAAGAAGTCACCTAATCTTTTTATTAGGGCATGAATATA
>JANHAO010029629.1:0-10329 GCA_026873985.1 Saraca asoca | reverse complement strand
TTTCTTCCACACCTTCTTATTTAAGTATTGATACATTATCTAAGTTGAGATACACTATCTAAATTGATATATATTCTTATGTAGGATGAAAAGCTAGGTCATCCAGTGGCAAGAACAGACCTATGATTTCATGTTCATAAGAAATCGGATGGCACTTATGTTAATGAAGCAGCCAAAGACAAAGGGGTTAGTTCTTCCTTCAAGTTTTATGTTATAGGATTATGCATTTAGAAACATATTAATGCAATGGATATTATACTTTTGCAGGAGCAAATTGAGGAGATTTTGTCTTAAGACCCTTCTTTGCAATCTCAGGCCATGTCACAGGATGATGCCATGGCAAAGGTATTTGGAAAAAAGTACTTTGGACGGGTTTGAGGTTTGGGCTTTGGACTATCCCCTTCAAATTGTTTGGCAAAGCTTCTCGACTATTCAGTGGCATGATATTCAATAGCCCTAGCTCTAGTGAGTGGATGCAGGCGAGAGCCTAAAGTTTAGAGGCAAAGTTGACTTTTGAACGAGAAAGGTGATTGGCTATAGAGAGACCATTGGCATTAGTTTTTCAAAAAATGTTTGGAACAGTGCCTGAAGAAATTACTAATTTGATAGCCTACCTTCCATCAGTAAATTTCTATTCTTTTCTCTACTGGTTGATGACAGATTGGCTATGTTTATTGATTGTTGCTACTGTATTTGTTATGTTTGTTGCTATTGTATTTGTTGCATATAAATCATAAGTTAGCGCTAGTTTCTAAGAATTAGATTTTTTGTATTGATTTTCTACCTTGCTAGCTGAATGATTTTTTGCATTGATTTTTTGCCTTACTAGCTGAATGTACTTTGTAGCAAATATGCAAATTGCGACTTGGGTATTAATTTCATACTCTATGTGCTGGTGTGAATGATTTTCTGCATTGATTTTCTCCCTTGCTGGCTAAATGAGCTTGTACAGACTTGGATTTTCTATGTTTGTTAATTGTTATTGTTGGATTAGTTGTGTTTATTGTTGCTATATTTCTTACATATAAATCATAGGTTAGAGCTAGCTTCTAGAAATTGGACAATACTTGCTGTGTTTAATGCATTTGTTGCTGTTGTGAATGATTTTCTACATATATTTAATGTTGTGAATGATTTTTTACATATATTTTCTACCAATGTGCTGAATAAGCTTTGTAGCAAATATGTAAATTGCTAGCTGGGTATTAATTTTATACTTTATGTGCTAAATGATTTTATGCAAATATGCAAATATGAAGTTAACATTTTTATAGAAGCTTTTATAAGACATGTATAATAAATTTTAATGTGTTTTTGGTTGATCTCAGGGTTAGTATAACAACTTGTTCTAATTTTATTTCACAGTCACCAGATAGAGGAAGTGGACATGTTATAGATGCAAGACCCTTTTGCTCTGCTAGTCATGACGTGCCACCTTTATTTCTACCTTCCAATTATTGTTCAATTATGTATAGAGTTCCTAAATTTTAATGTTTGACTAACATATGCTTAAATATTTATTATTAATGCAAAATTTGTATTTAATTTCATTCATTTAAAATGTATGCATTTATTGTAAATTATTCTTGTAACAAGTTATTAGATATAGGAAAAATTAGGGCAAGGAAAAAATTTGAAAATCAATTTTATCAGGGTTTTTTTAAAAAACAAAATTTCTAAAAAATCGTTATTGAAGACAATAAAAATCACTGTAACAAATATATTTAAAAAAAAATCAAAATTTTTTTTGCTAAATGCAGGCTAAGCGACCTCAAAAATAAATTTCTTTAAAATTTTTTTTGTAAAATTGTTTGCTAAATGCATAATTAACCTCTATTGAAAACAAATTTAAAAAAAAATTTCTAAAAACTACCACTAAATGTAGCAAAAATCACCATCAAAACCAATTTTTTTTTAAAAAAAAAATTCTAGAAAACCGTCACTAAATATAAAGAAAATCGATACTATATTTACTTTTTTAGTGGTTTTCAAAAATCACCGCTAAATGCATAGAAAACTACCACTATGTTTACTTTTCTAGCGGTTTTCAAAAACTACCGCTAAATGCAATAAAAAACACCACTAATACTTCCCAACCCATGTATCGTGGCGATTATGAAAATCACTGTGAAGTGTATTAGCGGCAGTCTAAATGCACAAAAAAATCACTATTAAAAGCAATTTTTTGTTGTTGTGTAATTATAATACACATCTTTACTTTTACTTAAAAGAAAGAAATTGGTTATGATTTTCAAAACATGTGAGTTCCACAAGACTAATATATACACAACAAAAATAAAAATTGACTTTTTTATTATGTGAAAGTAAGAACCTGTATTATAACTAGAGTATACAAGAATTTATCAGTTAGTTAATGAAATGGCATAATGAGTATAGAAGAATTTCTCCTTTAGTTAATTCAATGGCATAACTAGTGTTCATAAATTGAAGAAATGATTTGAATTTTGTCTCGTTAAAAATTTTGATATATATTATCTTAATCCTTATGTAAATGCATATATTACCTTCTTCAATTATACTCTACACTTTAGAAATTAAAAGCTGTGAATTTTGTACTTTGGCCTTGTAAACATGTAATTAAGGAGTTAGCAATTTTAGTGGTGCAATGATATTTGATATTGTCTGGTGTTTTTCTTTTCTAATATGTGGGTTTGAATTCAAAAAATTGCATTTGTATCAATGATTTGTCATTCTTACTATTAAAAAAACACATAATTAAGCAGATGTTAATGGTGAAATCTGGTTATGCTAAATTCCTATCAATTGAGATCGGTTCTTGAACCCTAAACTACTTTTTGGTGAATGAAATGGGAAATAAGGAAGATAATGAGATGGTGAAGAGGAAGAACAGTAATGGCATGCAATATTTTTAACATGGTTTGGCTAAAACTAGGCAGTACTAGTCCATACGTCCATGGTAACTTTTATTAATTTAAAGGAAATTCTATAGAGTTTCAGTATATCTATTCCAACTTAGCTTACAAGGATCCTCCTCCTCCTATTTATAAAGGCTAGGAGGTTACAAATGTAATTTTATATGTTTTAAATAAGTTACATCAAATATTTAATGTATAAGACGGCTTAAGCTCCTACAAATAAGCTTTTGTAGGTTACTTTCTATGGATGGGCTCCTTGTCTATGAACTGATGTGTGCTTGTCTAGTGTGTTGTCTCATTGAGCTTTCATCTAGGCAAAGCATTACATCTCACGAGCCATTTCTGGCTTGAGATCATTGCTGGCCTTTGATGAGGTCAAACTCGCACTTGTCGAGGTGAGCTCGAGTGGGATAGTTCATTTCTTGATGAGCTAGACCTCTAACCCTTGGTTTCATTGCATCTAGACCTTGCGATTAGCCAGGTGGCACCTCCTAGGTAACCTTAGTGAATTGGAACTCTTTTGCTTGGACTTAGTTTTTGCTGAGCCTTTATCGGTCTGCTATGTGAGATTGAATTTCACCTATAACATAAGCCCCCCAAGTCTTAGTTTGCGTCATGGACTGGGGGTTGTAATTTTGCTATGTAGTCAAAGTTTTTGCTCTGCTACATTTTCATTTCAGACTTTAATTCTTTCATTTCATTTGCTTTAGGCCATACCTGTTACTATGCATAATGTATGGCCATTGGTGTGGCAGCCTTGTTTTCTCTAGATCATTTGATCTAGAATAGCCAATTATCCTTTGGGTCTTTTACTAAACCCGGACTAGTTTATAAAGCCTAAGAAGCTCTTCTTACTTCTTCGTGGAATGGGTTGATGGATGTTTTAGTTAAGCTTCTCATGTTTCTGGTAGTTCAACTTCCGGTGAAGTGTTTTGAGGCATGCATGGTTTGCTACTTTAGATTAGGAGGCGTGAATGGCCTGTTGCACGTGACTTCCCTACATAACTCTTCCTGTTAGCTACTGGGGAATCTTGTGTAGATCTTAGAATATTTCCTCACAGTTTTGCCATGAGATTCATCCTTGCCAGCTAGACTCTTTAGTGCTTTTTGAATTGCTCTGGGTGCAAGGCAAGTCAAGAAAGGAGCCGCTGGCTTAGGAGGGCTATAAGAAGAAGAAGATTGAGGAGCAGTCATGCTCATCGATCCTTTGGCCGGTTGGAGTTCGTCTCCCAGGGATTGGCTTTCTCCTTCCTCGTGGAAGTGATAGTTGTAGGCTTTATGCTTTAATTTTGTATTTCTAATCTTTTGATGTAAATTTACCTCGTTGAATGAGGCTTTTTAACGAGTTTTCTTTATAATCCTTAAATGTTGCATTAAACCTTCTATATGTCACAGATGATAATGCATATTCTTGCAAATCACAATTGAATAAGATATTCAAATGACCGATCAACCATATTCAATTTATAATAAATCTCGGTATTTGGGTGCCTTTATAGTTAATAAGTAATATTTAGGCAAGTCACATGTAAGTTATGCTTGGAAAAAGGGTCGCATGTGAGCTACGACCACTTAGTCATAAGAGAGCTGTGAGGATTTGGTCATATGATAGCTATGAGTATTTGGTCACATGAGAGTTGCAATGGATTTGTCGTAGCACCTTTGCACCAAAATAAGTGCATGACTCTTTGCCGAGTTCGAGTGTTTAATAGTGCCTCTACACCTCAATGAGCTCATAACTCTACTAGATTTTGAGTATTTAATAGTGTCTCTGCACCTCAGTGAGCTCATACCTCTACTAGATTTAGAGTGTTTAATAGTGTCTTTGCACATCAGATCTTTGTTGGATATTAAGTGTTTAATAGTGCCTCTACACCTTAGCTCTTTATTAGATATTGAGTGTTTAATAGTGCCTTCACATCTCAACTCTTTGCTGGATTTTGAGTGTTTAATAATGCCTTTGCACCTTAGCACTTTGCTAGATTTTGAGTGCTTAATAGTGCCTTCGCACCTCAGCTCTTTGCTGGATATTGAGTTTCTAATAGTGCCTCTACACCTCAGCTCTTTACTAGACTTAATATCAAATCAAGATAGAATAGCTTTCTTTTTGTGCAGCGTTCTACTGGGGGTACTCAAACAAAATCTCAATACTTTTATTAACTTCAATATAACATAACAGGATCAAAATATGGTTCTGACAGAAGGCTTTGGCTCTTGATCAATGATTCACTAAGAACGTTAGGCTTGCCATTCTGATGGCCTCACCATATAATCCTATAATCGACCTATCCTAATGAGATCTTCTATAGCATCCTTTAGAGCCTAGCATTCTAAGGTGTTGTTCCTAATCTCATTGTGGTGGGCACAGAATTTGTCTTTATTGCTTCTAAATTTGCCAAGAGTCTAGAGAGGCTTGGGCTTTCCAAAATCTTCCTTGTCTCGTTTTGCTACAAAGATCCTGTCTTGTATGTCGAATAGAATGCAATAGCTTTCACAGCGACCTTGAGGTTAAGGTCACTAAGCCCTACTTTTCTTCACGGGTCGACTGTTGGGGCCATGGCCTTGATCCTCATTACTCCTCCTTTTCTTATAGGGGAGTTGACTACTTCGTTCTTATGCTTTGGCTCCTCTATGCTGAAGGTTTCCTCCTGTTTGATTTGCTTGGCAGCTCATTCATAGAACTCAATGAGATCTTGCATTAGGGACTTGTACAAGATTCTGTATAGCTTTCCATCTTTGCAAAGTTCCACAGATATCACTATTAGGATATTCTCTTCTGAAGGATTTTCTACTAAATTGGCTTCTTGCCTGAATCGGGCTATGTAATCTTTCAGCAATTCATTCTTTTGTTAAAAGATCATGGCAAGGTGGCAGGGAGGTGCAAGTTTCCTTTTCAATGCTCGGTAATGATCAATGAATTTCCTTTAGCACTTTTCCCAACTATTGACACTGCAAGCTAGAAGACTTCTGAACCATGGCCAAGGTATGCCTCCTAATGTGGCGGAGAAGACACGGCACTTGACCGAAGGGTCAGCTATTTGAAGGTCGATCTAGACATTGAATGCATCAAGATAGTTGCAGGGATCACTATTCCCATCATATAATGGGATCACGGGGACTTTAAGTTTCTGATGGAGAGGTTGCATTTCGATCTTTATAGAGAATGGCAAGCTTTCCTCATTGTGAGCTTGCTCATTTTGAGCTTGGGGCCATTCTTCTAGCCACTTTAGCCTTCTAGCACTTCCCTCATCAAAGGGTCCTGCACTTCAGATTGTAAGCCAGAGGATTGCTGGTTTTTCTTCCCCTTTTAGCTAGTCTTATTCAAGCTCTTGACTAGTTGCGAGCCCTCAGATCACTAGCTATCATGATCCTCACAAGTCTTCTTTTGGACTTCTTCACGTAGCTACTGGAGCTGTACTATGATCCCCTCTTACCTCTGTGCACCCTAGGTCTGTGGTTGTGCCAGCACTTTAATAGCTTTAGTCAACTTTCTTACCATGTTATCAAGCATTGGCTAAGGTTGGTGAAGTGTTTGTGCCTCTTTGGTTTCAAGGGGAGCAGTAGGCTGGCGATGAGCTTCAATAGTGGGAGTGTTTGTTAACTGAACAACTAGAGTGTTTGAACTCCTAGTGATTCTTCCTCTTACCATTGTAGCTATATAGAAAAGAAATTAGGAAATCTAAAAGCAAATGGGCCCTTCTTTTAGTGCCAAAATGTTGATGGCGAAATCTAGTTCTACCAAATTCCTGTCAACTAAGATCAGTTCTTGAACCCCAAACTACTTTCTAGTTAACAAAATGGGAAATGAGGAAGATAATGAAGACAATGAATAGGAAGAACAAAAATGGCATGCAATATTTTTAATGTGGTTCGACTAAAACTAGGTAGTACTGGTCCCTACATCCACGGTAACTTTTATTAATCTAAAGGAAATTCTACAAAGTTTCAATATATCTATTTTAGCCTAGCTTACAAGGATCTTCCTCCTCCTATTTATAGAGGCTGGGAGGATACAAATGTAATTTTACATGGTGTAAATAAGTTACATCAAATATTTAATGTACAAGACGGCTTAAGCTCTTACAAATCAGCTTTTACAGGTTACTTTCTATGGGTGGATCCCTTGTCTGTGAACTGATGTGAGCTTGTGTAGTGCTCTATCTCGTTGAGCTTTCATCCAGGCAATGTGTTGCATCTTGGGAGCCATTTCTGGCTCGGGGGTAGTTTGTTTCTTGATGAGCTAGACATCTAACCCTTGGTTTCGTTGCATCTCAACCTCACGATTAGCGAGGTGGCACCTCCCAGGTAACCTTAGTGAACTGGACCTCTTTTGCTTGGACTTAGTTTCTATTGAGCCTCTATTGGTCTGCTATGTGAGATCGAATTTTACCCATAACATTATATCACCTTGAAAGTTATCCAATATGTAATACTAATAATTCTGAGGGTTTCAGGGTAATGTGAAATAGCATTCATTTTCATTTCAGAGTGCAATTTGATTAATGCTTGAATTGGTGCTTCTCTGAATTTGATATTCTTGTTGACTAAAAAAAATGATAAATGTGCATATGATTGTCACACATATCCAATGAACTCTTCTAATATGCAAGCTTATGGCACTAGAGTTAGTTGACCAAATTTCATTTCTAGCAATCATTCCAATTCTGATTTTCACTTTCAATAGTCGATATCCTTTTTGTCATCCTAAAATATGCAGATCTCTTATAAATTGGTTTTGTAGAACTATTAGCCTATTTCAATAGAGCATATTTGTGCCTGAAATTGTTCACACTCCACAATAAAGAGAAAGAAATGCTAGTAATGAGGTTCTAAAACCTTATTCCTGTTGAAGGAAGAGAAATATATTTTATGTCTCAATGTTTGGCATACAAATACAATATGTATATATAGTTACATAAGTGATCCTTTGGCAATTATAAATAACTCTAAACACATGAACTATATTATATATGAATCATTTAGATTTAGAAAAATGTATTTTCTCATTCAAAGTACTTACTCACATATAATATGAATCTTAATAATATAATCATAAAACACACATAAACTTAAACACATAGAAAATATAAAATTATTATTTTTAACACTCCCCTTAATTTTGGAACTTCTTCAATCCAACACTTCATCCAAAATTTTCAAACTTGGGGGGCTTTTTAAAAAATTTTGCATTGTACTATCAAACATAAAGTACAAAATCTTCTCACAATCAACCTCATGGTTCTACTTATGACCTTTAGCAATGATACTCATTTTGAGCCTCTTGGCATCTCGATTTGTATTTTTCCTCATCTTAAACATCACTAAGACTCCAATGCAATCATGATCCTTTGGATACTCCTAACTCTTCCTCTTCTTCATAATTTTGATATAACCTTCTGCAACTTCACTCCACTACTTATCTATCATATTGTCATCTTCTTGCCCTTTCATATCCTTTAAACTATTAAATTCATCTCCTTTCATTGTTGGAATGGTCATAATTGTATCTTTGTCATTCTCTTTGACCACAAACATGACCTCTTCATCTTTAAAAAGACAAGGTAAATCATATGTTGTCTCATTTTGAATTCTCCAATTCCAAGTTACTTCTTCAACCTTAACATATGTTATAGGTGGTATGATTTTTTCTTCTTCTCTGTTGATGATAAAATTCGATTCAAATGAAGGACTCGAACTTCAACCAATACGGGGAGTTCTAGGACCCAATATTGCCTTTGAAGTGTGGAAGAGAGAGAATCGAGAGGAAGAAGGAAAAGAGAAACAACACGTTTAGGTGATTCAGCCAAATCTGAGCGGCACCGGACCCTATGTCCACGGTGGAGATTTTATTGACGTAAAGTAATCTGTAGAGTTTTTGCTTACAAGATTCCCCTCTCCTCTTTCTAACAATGTAATCCTATTTCTAAAGGGAGAAGGGGTTGCATACATTAATTACCGGCTACAGTGGTGTTACATCAAACTATAAATGAGAAAAGACAGCCAAAGGGCTGCAATCTAGCTATTATAGAAAGTAGGCTGCTGAATGGTCTCCCTAGGTTGGCGGTAGATTTATGTCTACTGCTCGACGTCCTAAGCAGGGGATCCATGGCTTGGAGGCATCACAGATTTCACTGTAGCGAGCTGGGTGTCACTGTAGCAAGAAAGCGAGCTTGAGCGGAGTGGTTGTTCACTCCACGATCCGATCTTGTGATTGCTTCACTGGGCCATCCCATGGAAGGGAGGCTGTTTCATAGAATGTACCTGAATCCCCTTACAACATCATTGTATTGTGACGAGCGAGGCAAGGCTGGTATTAGTAGCACTTCGTTGTTGCCACTTGATGGGTGAAGTGAAGCTTGTTACAGGCTTCTCATCGAAGTAAGGAACTTTGATTTCTGCCGTGCTTGGGGACTCATCCTCATGGGCCATTTTGTATATACAACATAAGCCCCCCAACTCTCGATTTGCTTTGTAGATCGGGAGTTATAAGTTTATGAGGCTTGATTCGTATCTTCAGTTAGTGTCCTTCTTTGACCGAGATATCATGTCAAATGTCTTTCCAAACTGCTTTAGGCCATACTTTTCCCTGTTTGCCATTTTTGGCCATTGGTGTGGCATTACAGCTCGTTACGGGCCGTTGGATGAAGATCAGATCAGATTTTCTCTGGATTCTTCAAAGGGCTGAGTGGGCCTATTTATAACTTGGGGTATTCTTTCTTTTGTCCCATAGAAACTCAATAAAGGAGACTGAAGAGCCCCCTGCACTTCAGTGTCTTGGCTTCCGACGAAGCTTGGTGAGACATGGATGGCCTATTGCAGTGTGGCAGGAGACATGGATAGCCTATTGCATGTGGCTCCGACTTAGGATCCGCCTAATGGACTCCTACAGGGTTCTCACGATGACTTCTGGCCACCTCCTCCGGCTGTTGCATGTGGTGTTGCTGCCTGGCCAACCAGCTTCTATGACTTTTTAAATTGCTGTGTGTGGCTCAAGAGGACATGCCGGAGGAATATGCAGGAGGAACTCTGGGGCTGCTGCTCTTCTGCAAGCCCAATGACTGGTAGCTGGCCTTTTTGGCTGCTTTTTCCAGGAATTGTAGTGTCAGGCTTTCATTCTTTTTCCCCTGATGTATCGTTGCCTCGCTTATTGAGGTTTTTATGTAGAATGAGTTCTTTTCCTTTCGGAAGCTGTAATGAATGCTTCACGCATTACTGTA
Source organism: Saraca asoca (assembly GCA_026873985.1). Taxonomy (NCBI): domain Eukaryota; kingdom Viridiplantae; phylum Streptophyta; class Magnoliopsida; order Fabales; family Fabaceae; genus Saraca; species Saraca asoca. The sequence continues at coordinate 215 of JANHAO010029629.1, read as the reverse complement.
TGTAAGCTTTTGATAATTGATGAGAATTTTTCTTTGACCAATCGGTTGTGCTTTTATTTTTCTGATTGCTCAACTTACTGTGAGAGAGAGAGAGAGGTCATGAGTGAGCCGCACCTGAGAGACCTTGTTTGAGATTGTTAGCCTTAGAATGGATATCTCTAAGCTATATGTTTATTTTGATGTTGAAAAACAAATTTGATGTTGGAAAACAAAAT